>JBCFYV010004896.1:0-19225 GCA_039000515.1 Timema cristinae
AAGGCTTCATGGCTTCATTACTAGTAAATGTTTTATCGCGCAAAAGACAATGTGGAAACTGCACATTTTGCGGTGACGTGATAAAACCTAATTTTAAATACTCAGATGAGTATTGACGACACTTCTTCTTTTTTGAATCCATTGTGCATGAACTTCTACACTTCAAAACAAACGCACAAAAACAGAAAATACACGCACAAAAACTGATGGTGAGGCACACAAAGGCTAGTGAAGACTGAAGACGAATGTAGGTCAATGGCAAGTGTGTTGTGTTGGCCGGAGGGGGAGAGGGTTGAGTCACCAGTCGGCCGCGCTGAACAACAACAGGTGGGGGACTGTGAAGAGGGATGAGTGCAGTGAACTCGCCGGCTGAGAATAGCCAGTGACTCGTGCTACCCGGCAACTTCTACTGTACAGTACTATTTTAATTTTTCCCCCTTTGAATACTCATCGCCCTCCACCTATTTATTGCCCCCCTGATAACCCAAACCGCCCACTTGGGGGCGATCGCCCCCAGGTTGGGAACCACTGGTCTAGACCAAATCAGATTATGGCTGTTTAATGATGGTGAACCGTCCTAATGGGGTGGAGGCTCAAACTACAAGAAAGGTACATACAAAAAAGGGGGGACATTAGGAGTGAATGCAAGGAGTTCTGTCTTTTCAAGGTTTAAAGACAACATTCAAATCATCAGATCTCGCAACTCCCACCTGTCGCAGAGTAAAACATATGGATAGTCCATCTCAAGAGAAGGTAAAGAATATATACTGCCCCTCATGTTCACCATATTAGAAAACTTACTTAAATATACTCTCGTATACCTAGGGTATGGTGGGTGAATCTTATATTATAAATCACGTCAAGAAGATATTTGTAGAATATAGAATATCAAATTTATTTAAAAGGATTAAATATTGAACATCAAATATAGTTGTAATATATATAATTGTATAATATTTATGTTTTCACCAAAACGTCGTAAAAATGTTATAGTATTATCAGTAGATTTTAGAAAGTTCATAACAAACAAATAATCATTTACTCTACTTTAGCGTTGACAGAGTAGATAGGCTACAAAACATTTATAGGCTTTGGTTCCCTTTTCTTTTTTTAATGGCTGTCATAATGTTTGTGATGATTAAGATAGGTTACAAGAGAAAGCTTAAAATAATATGGTTTATATCTTAACAGTTAAATACCAAAGCGTATTTACACTTAATAACCTCCTTGAACTAAACATAAGAAAAATACCCTAATTTGGTATCCACAAATTTACTCCGAATAATTTATAACAATAAATAGTTACGAGTCTATAGCAAAGGTACAAAAGTTTTAATCCTAAGTTCAACCAACTCAATGTTCCCGCGAACATGCATTTAAATATTTCTCACAGAAATATCGAGTTAAAAAACAAACATTCTATATTGATGAAAGAAAATCGATATCTCTCAAAAGTTAATAATCGATTATTATCCAGCAAGGATTACGACTCGATTCGCATTGTGATACCAACGAGGTCACATTAAATTTACTACAATGCTCCATATTTTGAGATAAATTGAAATGACGTCAAAACTGAATTTAGAATAATTAATATTAATACAAAGCTAAGTTAGAGTTTCCAGAAAATAATTTAGATCTTACATTATAATACGAATGAAGCCGGAGCTTCTCCTACTCCTAGTACGGTTAAGGCCCAATTGTGTCGATAGTAGGCTCAGATGCCCGTATAAATACAATCTGCCACAGAGGGGGAAAAGAAGGGAGACATTGGGGGGAAAACATTTAGGATCGCCAGGGAACATATTGCGCATGCCTAAAACGAACTTCGGGGATGTTCGTGGCCGGTCGGGAATCTTCACGATGTGGATATCCGCATTGCGTCAGTCAGTCCACTTTACGGGCGTCGCCGATTTGCGCCCCATTCTTCAAGTTAGTATTAGATTTGTTTCGGTCACGCGAAGTTACGTCCGACTTGTGTCTATCTTGCATGGAGCCTAGGGCAGCGGGCAAACTGGGTAAGTCAGCGCCTTGTTGTTGTTTAGAGTCTATGGTACGCCATCCGATGCTACAAATCTCCCCCCCTTGAAGGGGCGAAGGGGGATGGAGTAGGCCATCACATCCTTCTACTACTTTCTTGGCGCCAGATTGTCCTCCAGGACCCTTGTAGATCGGATGTGTGTGTCCGCTGCGACCGCCGAAGGGATTAGGCACAATGCCCAACGCCAGGTCGTTCAGCTGCCCACCATAGTAGCTCCACCGTTTACATCTGATAGAAGGCTGCGAACCGCCACCACAATCTTTTCCACATCAGGTCTGCATCACCAAGCCACTTCTCTCGCGGCATGCGCACGGGATAAAGGGAAGGGGAGGGAGACGACATAGAAAACCGGATTCCTCTGGGCTGCACACACAAAAAAAAAACAGAAGCAGTAAACAGAATTAAATGTTCTCATCCCTACTTAATTAGGGTCCTTATCCAATGTTCAAAAAAAAACATTTATATATATTATTATTTTTTTCTCTCGCTCTCATACGAGGAAAAAAGGATTAGACTAGTTATCACATGGTGCAGTTCGTAGTTTCAATGGCCGCCTGGTAGCACAGAATCAGCCAGTCATTAGCCACTCGGTGCACTATTCCACTAGTTTTGCACTTGTCACTACTACGAGGATGTATCTTGATTAGGTATACACATGTCCGGCACATAATAAAAAATGTACATATATTTATATCATTCAAAATACTTGCCCTGGGCCCAGGAGTAGCAAAGAATAAACAATCCCTAACCTACCATTTACTTGCTAACGTTATAAATATATCTAAGTACATATATATATGTATATATATATTAGTTATCACAATATCCTAAACTCACATAAAAAATTTAAAAAAGGTCCACACCATATCCCTAGGGACAATTGGGCTCAAACCTTAGGGTGGGAAGATAAACCTTTTTTTAAATGGCTAACATGAGCTCGCCTAGAAATAGATACATCCTTCACATTCTTGAGATAGACGGTCACGGGGGTCAGAAACTTGTCAACCGTCCATGGACCACTCCACCTCTGGCACAACTTCGCTGATCTCTTCTCCGCCGAGGAGCTCAAAGGGAATTCCCTACATAAAACGCTATCCCCCACACAGAAGGGAACGGGGAGTCTCCCCTTATTATAAGCAGTAGCCACCCTTCTTTGAGCCCTTTTAAGGTGATCCAGGGCACGTTGACATCTATCCTTATGGGAGGAGTCATCATAATTCTCTAATAATGGGTCTATGTTCCAAATGGCTAATAGGGGGTGATTCAACTCTCTACCCAGAAAGATGGAAGCAGGAGAACAGCCAATCGAATCATGGAAAGCAGAATTGAAAGCTAAATTCAAAAAATCCAAGTCTTGATCCCACGCATTCTGCGTCTCACTGTGGTAAATAGTAAGAGCTATGACTAAGTTGCGGTTGAATCTTTCCACCTGGTTGGGTCCGGGGTGGTAGGGGCTAGTGGTCACATGTTTGATTCCCCAACCGAAACACATATTTTTGAAACAGCTAGATCGGAAACAAGGACCATTATCACTGACCACAACACGTGGTGCTCCAAATAATGCCCACACTCGTCTGCAGAGGGCGTTGACAGTAGTGGTAGCCTTCATATTGCGCAACGGGATTAGAACCACGAACTTGGAAAAGGCATCTACCAAAATAAGGATACACGAATTACCTAAAGTGGAACGGGTGATTGGCCCAATATAATCGATGAAGACCTTGTCCCAGGGACGTTGGGCAACATCGGCCGAATGGAGCCCAACTCTGGAATTTTGGGCGGGTTTAGCCTTTTGGCAGCTCTCACAATGGCTAACCCACTCCTTCACATCGTTATACAAACCGGGCCAGAAGAATTCCTTAGTAATTTTCCTAAAGGTTTTTAAAACTCCAAGATGGCCACCATATGCAGAGTCATGAAAATATTTCAGCAACATAGATCGCACCGCCCTTGGCACAACCACTTTCCTGCACTTCCCTTTAGAATTCGTCACAACTAATAGCCCCTTGAATATAGCATATGACCCTATTTTATCCCCTCTAGATATCCTGTCTTTTAAGTCTACACACCACGGATCGTTATTTTGGTGGTTCCCAATCGACGTAAAAGATTCAGGAATGGACTGAATAACACAGGAAGCAGGAGCTACCTCGAGAGAACCAATAGGAGAGTTATCTTCCGCCATGCGGGACAAGGCATCTGCCACAACGTTATGTTTCCCGGAAATGTGGTGGGTGGAGAACTTGAACCTGGATAGTCTCCAAACCCATCTCCCTATTTTCCCTAGCTGCTTGGGGTGACCCCACATCCACGCAAGAGCCTGGTTATCGGTGTAGAGCTCGAATTCTCGTTGCTCTAGGTAGTCGGCGAAACGCTCAACGCCTGTGACACAGGCGAGACATTCCTTTTCATAGGCTCTGTATCGCCTCTCGGCATCGGTGAGAGTTCGACTAGCAAAGGCTACCGGCCGTACTCCCTCCGATGACCTCTGAGACAACACAGCCCCCAGAGCCACAGACGAAGCATCAACATGAAGGAGAAATGGAGTAGCGCAGATTTTGAACCGTCCTAATGGGGTGGAGGCTCAAACTACAAGAAAGGTACATACAAAAAAGGGGGGACATTAGGAGTGAATGCAAGGAGTTCTGTCTTTTCAAGGTTTAAAGACAACATTCAAATCATCAGATCTCGCAACTCCCACCTGTCGCAGAGTAAAACATATGGATAGTCCATCTCAAGAGAAGGTAAAGAATATATACTGCCCCTCATGTTCACCATATTAGAAAACTTACTTAAATATACTCTCGTATACCTAGGGTATGGTGGGTGAATCTTATATTATAAATCACGTCAAGAAGATATTTGTAGAATATAGAATATCAAATTTATTTAAAAGGATTAAATATTGAACATCAAATATAGTTGTAATATATATATAATTGTATAATATTTATGTTTTCACCAAAACGTCGTAAAAATGTTATAGTATTATCAGTAGATTTTAGAAAGTTCATAACAAACAAATAATCATTTACTCTACTTTAGCGTTGACAGAGTAGATAGGCTACAAAACATTTATAGGCTTTGGTTCCCTTTTCTTTTTTTAATGGCTGTCATAATGTTTGTGATGATTAAGATAGGTTACAAGAGAAAGCTTAAAATAATATGGTTTATATCTTAACAGTTAAATACCAAAGCGTATTTACACTTAATAACCTCCTTGAACTAAACATAAGAAAAATACCCTAATTTGGTATCCACAAATTTACTCCGAATAATTTATAACAATAAATAGTTACGAGTCTATAGCAAAGGTACAAAAGTTTTAATCCTAAGTTCAACCAACTCAATGTTCCCGCGAACATGCATTTAAATATTTCTCACAGAAATATCGAGTTAAAAAACAAACATTCTATATTGATGAAAGAAAATCGATATCTCTCAAAAGTTAATAATCGATTATTATCCAGCAAGGATTACGACTCGATTCGCATTGTGATACCAACGAGGTCACATTAAATTTACTACAATGCTCCATATTTTGAGATAAATTGAAATGACGTCAAAACTGAATTTAGAATAATTAATATTAATACAAAGCTAAGTTAGAGTTTCCAGAAAATAATTTAGATCTTACATTATAATACGAATGAAGCCGGAGCTTCTCCTACTCCTAGTACGGTTAAGGCCCAATTGTGTCGATAGTAGGCTCAGATGCCCGTATAAATACAATCTGCCACAGAGGGGGAAAAGAAGGGAGACATTGGGGGGGAAAACATTTAGGATCGCCAGGGAACATATTGCGCATGCCTAAAACGAACTTCGGGATGTTCGTGGCCGGTCGGGAATCTTCACGATGTGGATATCCGCATTGCGTCAGTCAGTCCACTTTACGGGCGTCGCCGATTTGCGCCCCATTCTTCAAGTTAGTATTAGATTTGTTTCGGTCACGCGAAGTTACGTCCGACTTGTGTCTATCTTGCATGGAGCCTCGGGCAGCGGGCAAACTGGGTAAGTCAGCGCCTTGTTGTTGTTTAGAGTCTATGGTACGCCATCCGATGCTACAATGGTAAGAATATGGACATTGTATATTTATCTCCAACTAGCAATAGTGTAAAAGGGCACTTAATGAGGGATCATTTTCACACATACCTAAGGCAGCATTGTATTGATGATGTATCTGTACCTTTAGATCCACGGGACTTGGGCTTTGAGGAAGTGGGCAATACTCTGAAACCTCAGAAAAATATAGAAAGGTGCCCAACTGAATTTTAGTACTTGTTCTTGTTTGAAGTGTGCCACATAATCTTGCACGTGGAAAAAAAAATTAAGTATATCGTTGTTCATTTTGTGTGCGGAAATGTAGAGAATCAATACTTAGAAACGCATAATGTTTAAGTAATGGATTTTTTTACTAGGTTTTTAAATCAACCCAAAAATTACTATAGTAGCATACTCCTCTTTAAACCTATATAGAACCTAGATGGTGGTAATCCTTATGTAAAATAGTTGCCTTCCCTTTTATGTCTGAATTGTTTTACTATACTTTTTTTCTAAAGTATTCAAAATAAATAAATTCTGTAGAGTACTTCTCCGACTATAACTGTTTTACAATCCTCCAATTTTTAATTTTGATAGTACTAAAAGAATTACTACACAACCAAGTTTTATAACATTTTCAAAAGCAGTGGGTGCTGCGGTATTAGCATATTCCGGCACCATTTCTCGAAACCTATTCGTCGTAGAGAAAAATTACAAAAGTGCTAATTTGTTGGAAACAATATTTTTAATAAATAAGTACGCTTAACATTTTTACGTAACTCGCATAGTTTCGTCACTATATATGATAAACCATTTTGTTGTCCTGAGAGTGCTGCGGCATTAACACCTACCGACTCCATTTTCTCGAAAATTATGTGACATAGAAAAATAATACTTAAGAGATAATTTGTCGGTAACAATTTGATGAACAAAATAATACACTTAACATTTTGACCTAACTAGCCTTATTTCGGCGCTATTCTCAAATAATCATTTTGGTATCCTGACAAAATTCTGCCATCTTTGATGACGTCATTTCCGGAAAATGTACTAGGCCGTGGAAAAACTCCGTGGTGAAAAATCATCCTTATGAACCCCCCTCCCCCTAATCATTCCAGCAAAAAAGTCTCTATACTCAAATTTTCTACAGAAGTGTACCCAGATCCACAGGACTATTATAGTTGTTCCTACTACCCCCCCCCCCTTCCATACTATAAAGTCATCAGCAAACATCGTGACTTTCATTCTTTGCTCCCAGAGTTTTCCTTTCTTCCCTGAGAAATACAATTACAGTATAAAGCTTCACTGAAACAATATTCGATTAACAGTTTTTGATCTTATTAAAAAGTACTTGATTTGTTATAGAAATGCTGGATAAATATCTTATAATTATTTAGAACAGTTATATTGCGAGTGAAATGTAAATTAAAATGAGTTAATTTTACTCTTCCATAGGTTATTTGATCTTGTAGGCATATCTTGATAATTTCTTAATAATAAGGTATTTCTGAATGTCTACAATGAATTTCAATGCTTAAGTAAAATATATACAGCACTACAAACTTTAAGGCTAAGATCATTTTAAAAACTAGTTTAGTTCACTTGAGTATTATCCTAGTTGTTAAATTCCCATTGAATAAGGTTGCCGTTAACGTGGTCATTTTTCAAATCCCGGCTGGATGAATAGAAGGGCGTTTCTCAAATGTGATTTAGCCCTAAGGGATTTTCATACTATTATTATTAATATTATCATTATTATTAGCATCGCGTCTTACTATCCGTTCGGGTTATAACAAACTTCCGCTTATGTATAATGGTAGGGTGATTGTGAAATGAAATGGAGGACCTACAGTTTAACGTGTAATCCGAACCACGGTGGAGGCCTGGCATTCCACACATTCACAAGTTGTGATTAATACATGTGTTGTCAGAGGTGAAGGAAGGGTTTTGAAGAGTAGATGGATTGTGCCATTGGAAACACTGTTCCTATGTCGAGTCAAATCACTCAAATCCGGTTTGATAGCATTACCATTATTATTGATATAGGCCTACATTGCTAACATTTAAGAAAACATTCTAAATAATAATAAAGTAAGGAGAATTAAGGATTATGGTTAAGACTTAGATAAAAACATAAGATTAGCAATATAAAGTGAAAGGATATAATACACTGATGAATTAATAAAATGTTAAAAATTATTAAAAGGTTGAAATTGATATACTTTAATGTTAAAAAAAACGGTTAAACTGTACTTTCAACAAGCATAAATTGGTCATGATAAGTTTAACAATGTATCAATAACATCATCAATAACAATAATTAGACCATAAGTTGGCAACAAGTCAAAAAAATAACATATACAACATATTAAAATATAATTAAAATATATTAACTTCGTAGGCATAGCGTCTTTCAAAGTGACACACAAGTATGTAATTGTAAGGTCTTGTACTGTGAATACAACTTTGGTAATTAATATAAGTTTAGGTATAGAATCTAAGTCTTATTCTTGTTTAGTCCCATTACTCCTTTATCAGGTAATCGGTGATTAAAATAAAGCCGATTCAATTCTTGCCGACATGTTTTGGTACGATCATACCATAATCATGGCCATTGTAAAGTGAAATTAGAGACTATTATGAAGACTGCAGAAAGTTAAAAACCAAAAAATAACGTTATCCTAAAACTTGGGAAAAAAAAAAAGGTAAACAAACTTACCAAAGTCGTTGTGCGGGAACACAAGGTGATGTTACGACTGATAGATTGAGACTAATCGGTGGTTTAAACAGACGAATATGTGGGAAAACAAAAGACTAACGAAATAGCGCCATGGCAACGAGAGCTTACATGATCATGGTGTAAACTGATGGTTAGGGAAATAGCTATTGAAACAATGAATGTGAAATAATGAGTTAAACAAGGATAGATAGATTAATGGAAGGACAAAGAATAAGGAACTGGTAAACTAATCTTCTCGACTCCGGCTCGATCGGTTCATTGACTACGCTGGAGAGAAGAGCAGGATAACAAAGGTTACAAGATTTTAATATTTTTAGTTAGATGTGTTAATGAGTTTACAAAAATTGGTTGGATTGTTGTGATTGTTCACTAACGATTGATTTATTTTAGAATAAAGCTGCTAGAAAAAATATTTCGCCAGTGTTTAATTTTGTTCCTTTGTGAGAAACTATTACAAATAATTACTTCTTTGTGTGAGATGAAACTAAAATTTAGCAAGCGAGTCCACTAGGGTCTACAAATAATCATTAAAGTCTGAATATTTTTAATTTTCAGAAGAGGGGGTGGAGGTAAAAGGAGGGGGTAATATATAAGTGAAAAAAACTTTTAGGCTAGGTAGAAAATTAAATTGGCCAGGAATGAATAGAGCTCACCCCTCTACCGTAGTTTGAGGATTCCCCGAAATCTACGCAGATCCGAAGAGAAAATAAAATGGGGTGGGGGACGATGACTGTTTAAACATTGTGAGCAAAGAAAATATCAAGTGCCACACATCCTTGTGCTGATCCTCCCAAGTAGTCCTAATTGAAGTCCTTGCAGTCTAGGAAGTGACCTCAGTCCTAAAGATTGAGACAGGTTCCAAATCTTCCGGTTTCACACGTGGTTCCATCGAGGAGTGCCACAGTGGCTAGACATTTACCTACTATAAATAATCGGTTAATTTTGTTACAGTAGGCATATGTGATGGTTAACCATCTTTAATTTAGGCCTCTTTATTATTTTGTTAGATTATCATGTTTATAATAGTAAAAATATAAACGATCAAGTTAACAAATACCAATAAAAAAAACCTTCGATAAATAGCTTTTACGTCTACATAATGGCTAAAACAAAAAATTGCCTGTGGGGTTTGGATGAAATGTTGATATGGCCAATTTTAGAATAGGAAGTTTTACAAGGGGCATCTTGAAGGTTAATATTAAAATATTAACTGATATTTGGTTGAGTACATACAATTCAAACTGTAGTCAAATTGAAACATTATAACATTAAGTTTTTATATGCATAATTATGTGGACACTCCTTTAAGGGAGGTCTAACAAATCCCAGGGAGAGTCCATCCAATTCCAGAGGGGTTTCTATGCTCTTGATATTAATAATATCTATCAAAGTTGATAGCTGCAGATCACATGACTTGATGTATGAATATATTAAAATGTGTTTCAGTTTCTTTAGTAACTACCAGATGTTGACCTGGTGGTCTAGGGGGTAAGGTATCAGACTTATGTGTTTAGGGTACGGGGTTCAATCCTCGGTCCCAGCACAGATTTATCTGATTTCCAAACCATTCCTTCACCTCTGACAAGACGTTTATTAATCACAAATTGTGAATGTGTGGAATGCCAGGCCTCCACCGTGGCTCGGATCCCGCATTAAACTGTAGGTCCTTCATTTCATCTCACCATCATCCTACCATTATACCTACACATTAGCGTAAGTGCGTATAACCCGAACGAGTAGTAAGACGCGGTGCTAGTAATAATAATAACTACCAGATTATGTTCTTCTTACCAAAATCAAGATATATTACCTGCGCAGGTACCGTGACTCAAATCACGTAATAATCCCAGGTATATATTGTGTCCAGCGCAAGATCAGAGGCTAGACCTCCAGGGTACAGTAGTAATAAGTTGCGCAGGAGCAGTGTCCCAAAGGACGCCACAGCCATAGCTAAATGTTGGCTGTATTGACGAGGAAACTAAGCAGTAGTAATATATTTATCTGGTTAAAACTGTGCCTGCTTCTTTAAACTTTCAGTTTCAAAATATATGGCGTTTTTAGCTTTCAAAATATTTTAATTTTTTAATTTTAGTGAGTTGTCTTTCCATCCGTTTGGGTTGTATTCATATGTACTAATTACGCCAATGTGTTAGAGATGAGGAAGGTTGAATTTATAAGAAGTGTACCAGCATTTACGTGGAAGAAGAGTGGAAAACAACTTAAGAAAACCCCACATAATTACACCCAACCAGAATTTGAACCTCGATCTCCCCATCATCGGCATCATTGTCTATTGAAAGCGTGACGCCTTAGACCATACGGCCACCGAAAGGGATTAAAACATAATGCTGCAGTACAAACATAAGAACAGATGAAATATGCCACTAAATTATAGCTCACGCACCAAGTTCTTCTTGTTGCTTACTTGAAGGCGTGAGCTGGCTACCTTCACACCAGACTATGAGGACCCACTAGTCGGGCCTTACACAGAATACCTGGTTCCGGTTGACCAGTGGGAGAGACTGCCTGAACCTAAACAGTTTGAGCATCCGGACACTTGCTTGGCCAGAGTAAGTACTCTATACTGTGTAACAGTTAGGTTGAGAGTGATGGTAGGTATTACGAGCATCCAGACACTTGCTTGGCCAGAGTAAGTACTCTATACTGTGTAACAGTTAGGTTGAGAGTGATGGTAGGTATTACGAGCATCCATACACTTGCTTGGCCAGAGTAAGTACTCTATACTGTGAAACAGTTAGGTTGAGAGTGATGGTAGGTATTACGAGTATCCAGACACTTGCTTGGCCAGAGTAAGTACTCTATACTGTGT
Organism: Timema cristinae; assembly: GCA_039000515.1. Classification (NCBI taxonomy): domain Eukaryota; kingdom Metazoa; phylum Arthropoda; class Insecta; order Phasmatodea; family Timematidae; genus Timema; species Timema cristinae. Next base: position 11,653 of record JBCFYV010004896.1, read on the forward strand.
AACAGTTAGGTTGAGAGTGATGGTAGGTATTACGAGCATCCATACACTTGCTTGGCCAGAGTAAGTACTCTATACTGTGAAACAGTTAGGTTGAGAGTGTTGGTAAGTATTACGAGCATCCAGACACTTGCTTGGCAAGAGTAAGTACTCTATACTGTGTAACAGTTAGGTTGAGAGTGATGGTAGGTATTAAGAGCATCCAGACACTTGCTTGGCCAGAGTAAGTACTCTATACTGTGTAACATTTAGGTTGAGAGTGATGGTAGGTATTACGAGCATCCAGACACTTGCTTGGCCAGAGTAAGTACTCTATACTGTGTAACAGTTAGGTTGAGAGTGATGGTAGGTATTACGAGCATCCATACAGTTGCTTGGCCAGAGTAAGTACTCTATACTGTGTAACAGTTAAGTTGAGAGTGATGGTAGGTATTACGAGCATCCAGACACTTGCTTGGCCAGAGTAAGTACTTTATACTGTGAAACAGTTAGGTTGAGAGTGATGGTAGGTATTACGAGCATCCAAACACTTGCTTGGCCAGAGTAAGTATTCTATACTGTGAAACAGTTAGGTTGAGAGTGTTGGTAAGTATTACGAGCATCCAGACACTTGCTTGGCCAGAGTAAGTACTCTATACTGTGAAACAGTTAGGTTGAGAGTGATGGTAGGTATTACGAGCATCCAGACACTTGCTTGGCCAGAGTAAGTACTCTATACTGTGTAACAGTTAGGTTGAGAGTGATGGTATGTATTACGAGCATCCATACACTTGCTTGGCCAGAGTAAGTACTCTATACTGTGTAACAGTAAAGTTGAGAGTGATGGTAGGTATTACGAGCATCCAGACACTTGCTTGGCCAGAGTAAGTACTTTATACTGTGAAACAGTTAGGTTGAGAGTGATGGTAGGTATTACGAGCATCCATACACTTGCTTGGCCAGAGTAAGTATTCTATACTGTGAAACAGTTAGGTTGAGAGTGTTGGTAAGTATTACGAGCATCCAGACACTTGCTTGGCCAGAGTAAGTACTCTATACTGTGAAACAGTTAGGTTGAGAGTGATGGTAGGTATTACGAGCATCCATACACTTGCTTGGCCAGAGTAAGTACTCTATACTGTGAAACAGTTAGGTTGAGAGTGTTGGTAAGTATTACGAGCATCCAGACACTTGCTTGGCCGGAGTAAGTACTCTATACTGTGTAACAGTTAGGTTGAGAGTGATGGTAGGTATTACGAGCATCCATACACTTGCTTGGCCAGAGTAAGTACTCTATACTGTGAAACAGTTAGGTTGAGAGTGTTGGTAAGTATTACGAGCATCCAGACACTTGCTTGGCAAGAGTAAGTATTCTATACTGTGTAACAGTTAGGTTGAGAGTGATGGTAGGTATTAAGAGCATCCAGACACTTGCTTGGCCAGAGTAAGTACTCTATACTGTGTAACAGTTAGGTTGAGAGTGATGGTAGGTATTACGAGCATCCAGACACTTGCTTGGCCAGAGTAAGTACTCTATACTGTGTAACAGTTAGGTTGAGAGTGATGGTAGGTATTACGAGCATCCGGACACTTGCTTGGCCAGAGTAAGTACTCTATTCTGTGTAACATTTAGGTTGAGAGTGATGGTAGGTATTACGAGCATCCATACACTTGCTTGGCCAGAGTAAGTACTTTATACTGTGTAACAGTTAAGTTGAGAGTGATGGTAGGTATTACGAGTATCCAGACACTTGCTTGGCCAGAGTAAGTACTCTATACTGTGTAACAGTTAGGTTGAGAGTGATGGTAGGTATTACGAGCATCCATACACTTGCTTGGCCAGAGTAAGTACTCTATTCTGTGTCACAGTTAGGTTGAGAGTGATGGTAGGTATTACGAGCATCCAAACATTTGCTTGGTCAGAGTAAGTACTTTATACTGTGTAACAGTTAAGTTGAGAGTGATGGTAGGTATTACGAGTATCCAGACACTTGCTTGGCCAGAGTAAGTACTCTATACTGTGTAACAGTTAGGTTGACATTGATGGTAGGTATTACGAGCATCCAGACACTTGCTTGGCCAGAGTAAGTACTCTATACTGTGTAACAGTTAGGTTGAGAGTGATGGTAGGTATTACGAGCATCCGGACACTTGCTTGGCCAGAGTAAGTACTCTATTCTGTGTAACATTTAGGTTGAGAGTGATGGTAGGTATTACGAGCATCCAGACACTTGCTTGGCCAGAGTAAGTACTCTATACTGTGTAACAGTTAGGTTGAGAGTGATGGTAGGTATTACGAGCATCCAGACACTTGCTTGGCCAGAGTAAGTACTCTATACTGTGTAACAGTTAGGTTGAGAGTGATGGTAGGTATTACGAGCATCCGGACACTTGCTTGGCCAGAGTAAGTACTCTATTCTGTGTAACATTTAGGTTGAGAGTGATGGTAGGTATTACGAGCATCCAGACACTTGCTTGGCCAGAGTAAGTACTCTATACTGTGTAACAGTTAGGTTGAGAGTGATGGTAGGTATTACGAGCATCCAGACACTTGCTTGGCCAGAGTAAGTACTTTATACTGTGTAACAGTTAGGTTGAGAGTGATGGTAGGTATTACGAGCATCCGGACACTTGCTTGGCCAGAGTAAGTACTCTATACTGTGTAACAGTTAGGTTGAGAGTGATGGTGGGATAAAACACAATCGGTGGCCACGCATACTAGAATCCCAGCTGGTAATACTGAGGTGGTTTTCTCTAAAGGGATTCCCACCCTTGCTCCACGCAGATACCGTTACACTTACTTTAAATCCTAACTTCATCCTCTCTAACTTTCGTGTGTAAATACGTCGATACACAACACAACAAAATAGTACATACTTTTTCTAATATTAATTTCGAATTTTCAAAAACTGACCGTCAGTATTTAAGAAAAAAAACAACAAACATAATTATTTATTGTGTAAAACAATAACCAGATACTATTTGGGTACAAATGTTGCAACACTTCTCAAAAAAAGTTAAAATTTCAAAAACAAGTGAACAATAATTTATCCTTGATTCGAATTTTCAAAAATCTAGTACACGGTGCTATTTTTCATTTATAACACTTCCTTAATATTCAATTTAAATAAAATCGCTAGTCATTTTCGAAAAATTTAGAATTTTAGAAAATCAGTCATTTTGTAAATCACGTTTGATATTAAAGCTAGAATTAAAATAACAATTATTTATCTTTAAGATAGTACCATATAACATCTGAATATCAAGTTTGAAAGAAATCAACTACGTCGTTTTTGTTATAGTCCTAGGTACAGAAAACCAACGTACATGACAAGAGGAAGTAAATAAACAATCTGAAAAACTTTAAAAACTAGTTTTTGCTGGATATTTACAGATTTTTCAACAAAATCCTCGATTGAAACTCAAACATGACACAAACCCCCCTGACAGAGAAATCATCTCTCACATCAAAGATGACAATGGCAAGAGCGTGTATCAAGTGGAGATATGTCATAAAGGTAACGTTTCATATATTTCATGGTAGAGGGGTACATCCCCCTCCCCATATTGTTTGTAAATACGTCAGAATATATATCGTTTGAGTTGAACGGGACCAGGCCCGAATTTATTCTTCTAGGGAATCTTCATGTACATGACGTCTTACAAGAAATGTAAGGTATTAAGCATTGTTTATTTCAACGTCATCATTAGTACTCAATATTGGTGCTAAAAGTAAAAGGATGGGAGTCGTGTGCATAACTATTTAGAATTATACATGGCCTAGAACTATTTAGACTAGAATATTGGGCCCATTTTGTAGGTGTGTAGGCTTACACTAGGAAAGGGGTGAATTAAACCTACTTCTTGCATATGCATACACGGGATGGCACGAGGTCTAAATTTAAAGCTAATTAAGGGTCAGTTTTATAGTCAGGCTGAACACTCCTAAGTTAGGCACTATACTAAATACAGCACGACACATACATAGACCTGAATGAAATGGGCCAGCTTCATAATCAGACTGAGCATGCCTAAGTTAGGCACTACACTAAATACAGGAAGACATATACCTAGACCAGAAAATAATGAGCCAGTTTGGAATGTGAAACTGACCCATTTCATTCTGGTCAAGGTAGTTGTCCTGTATTTATTATAGTACCGCACTTGAAGTCTACTAAGTCTGGATATGAAACTGGCCCTAGTTTAGCTTGCCAGTTATGGTTATGGGACGGTCCGTTTTCAAAGCCCGACTGCTTGTACTTAGTTGACTTAATCAAAACTTTTTCCTACTGTCATTCCCCAAATAAATACAAATACATTTCCTCATAGTTATACTTCTCTCATCCTTACCCTATTAACGTAATATGTGGAATTTTCGGACGGATAACAAGGCATAAGACACAAAAAAAAAAAGTTTATTACGAACCACGTCATGATAAAAACATAGTATTCACGTGGTTTGAAAGCAAGTAAGGTTTTTGAAAACTTCGGTTTCACGGAAGCAATTTTATTACTAAACAGTTGTAAGTAAGACCCGCCTCGGTGGTGTAGTTGGCTAACGCGCTAGTCGTGTTGAACTCGACCGCCGAGGACGGGGAGATCGAGGTTCGAATCTCGGTCGGGTGAACTGGGGTGGTGTTTCCTAAATGGTTTTCCACTCTCCCTCCACGCAAATGCGGGTTCACTTCCTCTAATTCAACCTTCCCAATTCCCAATCCATTAGCGTAATTAGTACTTAAAGCGTATAACCCTAATGGGTAGTAAGACACGGTGCTAAATAATAATAATAATAATAATAATAATAATGGACCTGCATTGCCCGGGTAATATTAGCGGTCTAGTAAAATTGATTTATTTAGAGTTGAAATTTCACTTTGGAGTTAATTTTCGAACGAAAACGAATCCCTTCTGTAACATATTCAACATCTATACTTATAAAATAACATGTCCTGATTGATTGACTGACTGACTGACTGATTCATCATCGCCGAGCGCAAACTATCAAGGCTACAAGCATGAAATTCGGACAGTATATTCATTTTGTTATGTAGGCACCCACTAAGAAAAGATTTTAGAAAATTCCACCCCAAAGAGGTCAAAATAGGGGATGATAATATGTATGATAATATGTATGATAATATGTATGAAAGTCCGTCATTTTGAAAGTTACATAAATAAAATTTTGTATTTCGGTTATTGACGTAAAACAAATAAATACGTGTTTCAGGAATTTTGGAAATTTTATTTAATAAGGGATGAAAAAGGGGGTGAAAGTTTCTATCGGACTTGCATTATTTTTGATCTGAGGTCAAGTTATGGTCATCAACGTAACGTAATATTTTAAATTAATCTGTAAATACATATGTATATTTTCGTATTTGTATATAATCAACTTCCACGCGAGCAAAGCCGCGGGCAACAGCTATCTAGTTACTTATACTGAAACAACCAACTCTATGGCGTGAACCCGCAATCAAGCTATACCGACCGAGCAGCTGCCACCGTTAACGATACTAGTGTTAACATTTGCGGATAGAGGGTCTCACGTGGTCAGAACACCGTACCCTCTGGCCATTAATATCAGTTTTCTATAACAGAGTCGCTATCTATTTATTCAAGTAGCTCATTTGTCCTAACAAGGTTGAGTTTGACCCCGTCCCAGACACACAGCTTCATAGATAAATTCTGAAGGATCCAGATTTGAACTCGGGACCTCTGGATCAGTAGCCAGGAACTTTTACCACTAGACCACAGAGGCGGTCCTAAACAATCAACATAGTTTTAAATATTATTACGAGTTGGAACTTAGATGAGAAATCGCGTAAGTAAACTTTCTTGCTCGGATTAAACTAAAGCCCTAAATAAGTCAATAGGTTTTTAGTTTTTGTGAAATTCTCCAACTAAAGGCCTTTTTTCTAGATATATGAAGTGATTTTTTTTATAACATATTCTTTCCTAAATAGTATCAATACATTCTCTGGCATAAATAAATTATAAAAACATAGAAACTTCGCTATTGGAAATTTGTCAACTTTGATAATAAATTAGAATCGTTTAAAAAATCAAGAAATTCAGAGATAATTTGTAATTTTATTGAATTGCGGTTTCCCGTTTGATTATCTTTGAAAAGGGAAACTTTTGGGCATATCCTAAGTGTATAAACTGTCATAAAAAATATATGTTAAAATCAGTTGTGTATAACTCAGGACTCATTGTCGAAATGAATCGTATTTCCGTATTGAATATACATGTGTTACATAAATGGCAGAGAAGTTATCAAAATTATTACTAAGCTAAAGCCCTGTGTATGGTTTCCGTAAGCTCCACGTATAGTCTTTAAGTTCTTAAAGGTACTTGGAAATGGAAATCATGTCTACACACTCTGTATCGGTCCTATACTTAATCACGTGACCATGACAACTAATGGGAAAGTCGGAGACTACGTCAAATGAAACTCTTCGAAAGAAAATTGTCTAGAGCAAGGTGCAAGCAAACGTCTATGAAGCAGAGGTTATTAAGAAGTTTAACCTACAAAGTGACGTCACTCTTTATGATAACTTGGCATTTATTTTTTAAAACTGTTTCCGAGATGCCACACTAGCCAGAGATTTTACATTTTCAGGAAAATATTTCTGAAATAGTTTTGTAAGTAAAACTATCACTCAATTTTGTATTTGTTTCCATAGCAACAAATCTTTTCACTGACAATGGTGTTTTCACCTCAATGCAGCGCAAATTTATTTACTTTGTTGTAATTGTTCGTCTTTGGCAGTCCGTATCGATTAGTCCCTACAAAGTTAAAGTTGAGTCAACTTCTACGAAGTGGTAAGGACTAAGGACTTAGGTATCAGTACTCTGTTGACAGTTTAGTCAATTAATGTGGAGTAGATCTCTTACGAACCACTACACACTTTATGAATGCGGAGTTTTTGTGGCAGTTAGCAGTTGAGAGTTAAATATTAATAAGTTCTATCCCAGGGGATATGCGTCAGGGTTATGGGTTGACCACCTTAATAGAACAACTAAAATACCACAGTAAGTTAAGTAAAGGGAATGCGACAGTCTTGTGGATGTTTGCAGGGAAAGAGTTCTTCTCTGAAAAGATCAGAAAACAGCAGAGGGTACCCCTTCCTGATGGCTGGATAATCCCTGCCACCATCCAGAGGGCCAGTTACAGGGATACCAGGTTCTTCGGGAAACTTATGGACATTCGACCACACAGGCGTTCCAAGCCTGACGACAATCTCAGATCTGGTGGTGAGTAAGGAACCAATCTTCTAACCCTGACAACAGTCTCAGACCTGGTGGTGAGTATAGAACCAGCCTTCTAGCCCTGACAACAGTCTCAGACCTGGTGGTGAGTATAGAACCAGCCTTCTAGCCCTGACAACAGTCTCAGACCTGGTGGTGAGTAGAGAACCAGTCTTTCAACCCTGACAACAGTCTCAGACTTGGTGGTGAGTAGGGAACCAGCCTTAAAACCCTGACAACAGTCTCAGACCTGGTGGTGAGTATAGAACCAGCCTTCCAACCCTAAAAACAGTCTCAGACCTGGTGGTGAGTGTAGAACCAGTTTTTCAACCCTGACAACAGTCTC
>JBCFYV010004897.1:0-18830 GCA_039000515.1 Timema cristinae
TGGTTTTTGGATACAAAATAGACATTTTTTTTATTGAACGGTTAGTGACAGGTGCTTATAAAATATAAAAACATTTTAAATTAAATGATTTTAAAATTTAATATTCCATTATGTGCCCACCACGCGCACAAATACTTTAAAAAAAAATTTGGGTTTAAAACAATTAATACCTTTCCTACTGTAAACTTTGGGCCCAGGCCTTAATTACAATAACACTCCCTTTTAAAAGGGGGGGGGGGTTGAACTAACAAAGAGAAGGAAAGGAAAAAATAAGTCACTGGTCTCAAACCCCATTTCTTGTGGTGTACATGTGAACACACACATATCGCCCATAAACGTTTAAAAATTACCAGATAGTTTTGGACTTCTCTTCGACTTTCTTGCGCCTTTAAAATATCGATGTTTAAAATTTGTAGCCTACCACTTTAAAGCGAATACAAGATTGCTATTGATGATTTAAAATAGTGGGAACATAATTTAAAGCTTCACAATATGGAATAACTTTTTTGTCTCGTCGCTTCAAAAAACGATCGTGGCAATCCTGAAAATAAAAACCCCTTTGTAAATTTTAATTTTATAATAATTTTTTTTAAAGCTTGATTTTAAAAACTAATACTTTTTAAAATAAAAGCAAAAAAAGAAAAAATATTCCTATCTTTGTGATTTCTTCTTTTTCCCAACTAATACGTACATCCTTTTAATCTTTTTAAGGGGCATTTAATTTTTTAAAAAAAAAAAATTCTAATCCAAGAAAATTGAAGGGAAAAAAATACTCAACTTTAAAAGGTAAATTTCAATTTTGATTTTAACTTAATGAAGTCATTAACAAATAGTGGGGTTTTAAAAATGTGAAGTCTTCATTGATAAGAATATAATAGCAAAGCAATTATTTAGCTTTTAGTGATTTTACTTTTCTATAATCATAACTAAAAATTAAAAAAAAGACAATATCAGGGGAATTTAAACCTGGCCCTTTCCTTATACCTATGCACTAATCATTTCTATCCGGGAACTTTCCCGTGCAAAGGTTCATTCTTCATTTATTTTTTAAGGCAAGTCGAAAGGACGTCGGAAATCTCGGCTACAATTTGTTTTTTTTATTAAATCACAGCTATCGTAAGGACCCCCTTTCTTTTGGGTAATTCCTTTGCTGCCATTGTAAAATTTTATAATTCTTGAAAGGGGATTGTAAATTAAAATCAAAACCAAAGTTATTATTTATGTTTTTAGTGGGGTTTTAACCATAAATGTCAAATTCTGAAAATGATTTCTTTTTATCGGCGTATAACCCAAAGGCCCCCGGTTCTTTCCCGTTTTTTTTTTCCCCCCTTTTTTTAATTTAATTGTAAATTTTAAATTTGTATATTATAAAAGTTATACAAGTCTTCGTTTTTAATAATAAAAACCTTTTTTAATTGGTGAAAAACCGATTTCAAATACAAAAGCGGTTGGTCACAATTTTTTTATTTTTAATATCTGTTTTATGGGTGAACAGTGTTGCCCGGAAACTTGAGATATACAACACACAACCACTCAAAAAAACTAAAAAACCCAAACACTAGTCCCTGTATTTTGTCGAACACAAAATTAGTATATATATTAAATATTAATATATAACAACATCTTAGGAAAAGGGCCCAATAGCTAATAGCATCGAAAGGGATTGTAAGTTAGTTTTAATGGGGGAAAAAAATAAATGGGAATAAATTCTACAAACAATCAAAATTTGTAAGCAGTTTCTTTTTTGATTTGGATAATAAAACCTTTTCCCATGAAATTGGGGCACCTTTATAATTAGAATAGCTTTTTGTAACTAAGTTTAAAATATTTAATAATATATGATGAGGGCGCTAAAAAGCACTTTCAATTGGAACCCCCAACATTTGGGTTTTTTACCCGGACACACCCTTTAAAAATGGATGCACAAAGCATAAAATTTTTGAAATAAACTCCTTTAAGACATCAATGAATTTCTAAAAACAAAAATAAGAATTAAATAACTGGGTATTTGAGAAAATCATACACAAAACAATGTAAAATGAACGTTTAATAACCAAATAAGTCTGACCAAGTATATTTTATGCGATATAGATTGAGAGGAGTTATTAAAAAGAAATTTTAAAAAAAAGTAATTGATGTAAAAAATAAGGGCCCCACGCACAATACACAACAACGTGATAGCTACGCTATCTTACAAAATAGAGTTTAAAGAGTAATAATTTCGGAAAATATTTATATTACTCCCTGGATATAAAAAATAAAACCCTTTAAACTAACAAAAGTAAAAAAAAGGCATCTAACAGATTACTTTGATACAATAATCCCAATCTCAGAACCCTTATTAACTCCGAAAAAACTGATGATATGTTATTATGATAATAATATGATGTTTAAATATATATATAAAAATTATATTGGTATTTTCGGAAAAATAAGAAAACCCATTGATCAAGGAAGACGCACGTAGGGAGCCCTTTGGAGTAACCCCAAGCAATGGGCCACAGAGGCTTTTTACTACGAATTTAAAAACCTAAGTTGCAGGTTTGTGTTATTTAAGGATGTAAAAAGTAATTTAAAATAAACGGTAGAAAAAAAAACATAATGTTGAAGTTCATGCCGTGACAAAAACTTCACACAAAAAAAAACAAAAAAGCAGCGGAAATTCACTCCGCGTTTTAAGTTTACTTTCTGTAAGAGTCACATTTGAAAAAAAGGGGAAATTTTTTTTCACGACCCAATTTCAAAGGAAAATCCCCCTCCGCCTAAATTTTTTCTCCAATGTGTCCTGGGGTTTTCCTCATTTTTGAAAGTTAAAAGTACTTTTTTTCACTATTAGATTTTTTAAATGTTTATTTTTCCAAACTAAAAAACAATCAAACCCTACTTAATTTATAATCAAATTATATCTAATATATTTTAAATAGGAACAAATAGCCCAAGCTATTATTTGTTTTTTTAGAAGGAAAATTTTCATCTAGTATCATATTCTGAAAAGAAAAATTATACCTGACAAAAGGGCCCCGGGTTTGATTTTCCCCATCCAGCTACATTTTTCAATTTCCAGAATTTCAATAGGGTTAAAAACCAAATAAGATGAAAATTTTAAGAAAATTCATGAGGCGTATGAAATTTAATTACCTAGTTTGTATTTTTTTTATTTATAATCTAATATTGTTTTCCTAATAGTTGACACTGGACGAAAAATGTTTTAAAAGTGTTTTCTTTCCCCTTTTGGGGTTGAAGCACAGGGAAAACCAATCTCAAAAATGGACGTGAAAATGGTAAATCTTCCAAAAGGTGGTCTCCCCCGCGACTAGCGAGGGCCAAAAGTCTTTGCACTAACAACCCCCAAACACGGGGGTAGTCAAAGCCAGCCTCTCAGTTTTAAAACCGGGGTCAACACTGCGGCCCCTCCTCACCCAAAAGTTCCAAACGGCCAACCAATATTTAAACACCACTAAACATCACTGACATCGGGTGTGGGACCAACATTTTTGTGGTGAAAACCCCAACAGTGGCACTTTCCCTCAAGACTCTGGTTTCTCAATTAAAACCGTATTTTAACCTTTAATGTCACTGACGCAGAACCTCAAAGTACGTATCCCTCATCACCGAGTCATTATCGGAATTTAAAGCAAACCTTGACCCAGCTGAAAACCAACGAACTCTACCACCAACAGCACCACCATGAAATTTAATTTACCGTATCTCAGATCACTACGTGACTAATTCCTTTGGTGCGCCCAGCGTGACGGGGGGTTTTAACAATGGCATCAACATTCTTTTGAACAGGGTTTGGGAGGTATCCTCACGGGACCTAGGGAATCTGCCTAAAATTTTTGTGACTGCAGTGAACAACGTCCTAAAGCCAAACTGCGGGTAAATAATTTTACGACCTCACTCCTACAGGGCCATAATAATCTACAAAATTCCTGACGCAAACACTCAGCACGGCAGGCAGCACTATTCTGATTTGTCAGAAAAAACAACAATATTACATCATCATGAATTTCCTCACCAGAAACTTATGTCGGCGTAATAAATCTTACGCGGGACGAGTCCCGTAGTTATGGAATTCTGCGGTTTGTTGGGTCTTGTCAACACAACAGTGTTGACCACTACAAACCCAGTTTTTTCCCTAGTATCCTACAAGGTGTATTTGGTTTTTATTGGGAAAGTTGGTAACCTACTTAAAGGGTTGATTTAAATTTTTATTATTCGGGGTTTACACAAATATTTTTTTGGGGGAATTTGATTTCTATCAGGGTTTCTCAGAGTTATACCCCCCAAGGGGATTGTACAGGAGTATTTATATTTTATAATTTTTTTTTAAAAAATTTAAGATTATTTTTCAAAAATTAAATTTTGAATTTTTTTCTGAATTTTATAATGTCAACATAGCACGGGCCAATAAATTGAGGGAAATAAGAAACACGATTAATTTTTTTTTTAAATTGGGGGGGTTTAAAACTTTTTTATTGACTCTCCCTGATAAGGTTTTTTTGGGTTTTTTTAGAGATAAGTTTTCGTGATTCTGCGCAAAATAGGCCAAAATTTTTTATGTTTTAATTTTAACATTGATAGAAAATTCATTATAAAATAAAGTTAACCTAGTATTGTCTTTCGATTTACTTAAATTGGATTTTTTGATTGTATTATACCAAAAATGAATAAACATTGACAAAGAGCTATTTTTAAAAAAAATTTAAATTTAAAAAATTTCATGTCATAGTCTAAACTACGTTACTAAATCCAATGTATAATATGTTTTTTTGTCTAACTGTATTGGTGCCATAATTCTAAGGTTTCATTTTCACCAAAAATTTTGGGATTTCCTTAGATTGGGGTTAAATTTACCCAGCCGGTTGTGGCCTTATACTTTGGATTTTTTTATTGTGGTTTTCTAATATCCTTTGCCTTCACTCATATAAGCAAACTTATCATACCCCCACGGTGTCCCCCATGGTTTAAGGCACTAACATCGAATATACTAACTACCGAGGAAAGGGGAGAAATTTGGGTTCGATCCCAGTTGGTGTACTGTATGGTTTTTCTTAATGATTTTCCCCTCTCTTTCTCCAAGCAAAAAGGTGGTACAATTATCAGGGAAAATTTACCCCTCCCAACCTATTAGTGTAATTAGTACATGAGCACATGACAAAAATTAATTTAGAGGCGGCTAAAAAAATAACTTTTTATAATATTCTTAGTATTTATTTTTTACATACAAACTCAATATTCATCGGGCCTTCAAAATTAATTACACTTTTTTTGGGGGGAGGGGAAAAGGATAGAAAATTTGAAAATGTGTAACAATTGAGTGTGGAAATAAAAGATATTAAAAGAACCTCCCTTAATACCCCGTAAAAATTTGTGTGGGAAAACAAACTATTATAGAAAAACTTGCCTTTAAAACGCATGCGCTTTATGTGAGTTAGCCGAATTAGGTTTATAAATTTAATCAAATTTTTGGTTATTTTAAAAATATATCCAGAGTAGTATCTTTTTGGTTTGTTAACATAATCCTTAATAAAAAATACATAATTATGATATAATTTTAATTCTTTACTAAATTTAAAAGCTTTTATTTTTTAATAAACTGGGGAATTGTTTTGAGATACAAAGCTTTTCCTATATCACAAAAATATATAAGTTTATTTTTGGGGATGGGCATTTTTTTGAAATTGTAATTTAAAATAAATATTACTATTTTTTTAGAGAATCTTTGTGTATTTATTTCAGAAAATATAATAACCAAAAATTAAAAGGTTTTTTAATAAGTGTTCAATATTTTTATTTTAACTATATAAAAAATGTTCCTATCATACTTTTTATAATTTTTTTTACTAAAAAATTTTTTCCAACCCGACGATACAGCACATTTACTAATCGGTAAAACTCCATGGGAAATGGGGACGATCAAGGTTAGTACCCGGGTTATTCTAAGCAAATTTCTTAGAAAAAAGTTGAATATTAACCCAGAATCACCAGACTATGATGGGCGCCAAAGCTATAACTAAAAGGGCCCGGGGTGTTGATTTACAATATTTGTGGGAAAAAAAAATAAGGGCGGGTCGCAGCGGGCAAGCAGGGCTCGACTAGATTGTACTAGTAATTAATTTCCATCTATTCGGTTTTCAAATTTTTACCTTAAGATCAATACAAATACATTATTTATTTTTTTGGCGTGAATGTGTATTGCTAATTAATGTTAAGGGAGTAAAAAATTAATAACATCCCGTCACGAATGACTTGCCAGGCAACGACCACCCCCCCACCATATTTTTAAAATTTAAATAAAAATAAGTAGCCTTTCTTTGCCAAACAACAGAAAGGATATTTTTAATTTTTTTTTTTTGACAAATTTTTTAAAAACTATAAAAGTTTATTTAATTTTAGAAATTTCCCGTTTCAAAGGGACTTTTTTTGCACAAGGGCTACTTTAAATTTTTAAAAAAGCAGCCTTTGTGGCTGAGTTCGCGAGTTGCCAAACAGAAGAGTAAGACTTTTCTTTCCTTTATAAATATTTTTAAATTTATATAATATATAAATAAATAATTTTATTTAAAAAAATAAAAAGTTTTACCCCTGTCTGTTATGAGCATGCGCGATATCTACAGACCAGAAGGCTGACTTTTTAAAAATTAAATACCTTTTGTGCAAAAACATGCCCCTTTAAAAAGGGAAATCTAAAATTCAATAATTTTATAATTTTTTAAAAATATATATATATATATTATATAAAAATTTTTAAATATTCTAGTCACTAGAGTAAAAAGCAATTTTAAAAAAGGGTTTTAAGGAATATTTGATTTAGATTTAATTTCATAAAAAAAACCCAAAACAAAAATAATGTCGATATTCACAGAGTTTAAAACACCAAAAAAATGAATGGGTATTTTTATCCAAAGAAAAAATTGAAACAATAAATGAAATCACATAAAACTATCTCATAATTTTAAAAAGATGCATTATGGTTGAATTATTCTGTGCATTTTTTATAGATCCTTGCCAATCCATCCATATTTTATTCACACCGTTGGTTAGTGATGATCGGGTTTAAATTTAGAGGAAATGTATCCGTATTTGCCTATTGTGAGAGGGTAGGTAATTTATAAAAAAATACTCTTAGTACGATTGACCCAGATTTAAACCCAGATACCGTGTCATTGGAAAATTTTAAAATCAGAATAGCTTGACATAAATATTTCTTGTTTGTCTCATAAAATGATATAAACTTAGGGCATAATTCATACGTTGTGGAAATTACTGTCCACATATGGAAGTACCTTATCTGTCGTACCGAGAACGTTCCAATAGGATTTCCTGGCCCTATGATAAATCAACAATCACACAGACAATGAGGTAAAAGTGAGAGATATTACAATCCATGTTCCAAGACATCATCATTTTGCCACTCATTTAGGTCATTCGACAATAATACCTACAATGCACCTTTTTTAACAGTTGTATAACTTATATAATATTATTTAATGATTTAAAATCTTTAAAGGCTCACGAGTTGTCAATGATCAAACATGATATTTAATGATTTAAGCATCATCTTTAAAGGGTAAAGTATTTAATGAATGTGGATGAAATTTATATTACTAGATTTTCTTATGAGATTTCATCAAAGTAGCTGAGCATTTTAAATAATACCACATATATCTACTTTAACACCACTAAATAAATAAAAAAAAAAATTGTCAACGTCTGAAAAGGTCAGTTGGCTCTGATGGCCATTCTAATATCTAGAAATTTTAAGAGTTTTTTCTAAATTCACGATTGTAATGTGTCAGTAGTTACTAACAATGATTTTTATTATTATCAAGGGAGGTTTTGAATTCTCATTTTAAATCACTTACTTGAACAAAATTATGCTTCGCCAATTTTATTTCGATGGTCCTATCCATATTGAATAAAGAGGAACAATCGATATGGGCTGTAATTCAATTGGAAGCCCTTCTTAGTTTGATCGTTTACTTTTAGAATTTAGTTAACTTGGATTTATTGTATGAAAAAAAATCAATTATTTTCAAAAAAAGAACTACACACACCCTATTTTGAAAAAGAAGACTGGACAGGGAACTGTTCTTTGTCCTAGTGGCAATTTTTAAAATTAAATTATTAGTGATACAAATATATACCATAAACTATTGTGTTTAAACTTATGCATTGTTCTCTTACAGTGTTATTAATGGTTGAGGAATTGTATCTAAATATGGTGATTTGCCATGTTAATAATTAATTTAATTTATATTTTTAAAAGACTCTCGGGAAATGATTTCAAGAATTATTATCAAAAAATTTTTCCAAAAATGCTTTTAAAGAGGTACATGCCTAGAAAAAACACATCCCTAAATTGTAAATGTAGAACCTTTTTTTAAATAACACTCGTAAGTTCTTTTTCAAACCTGGGAGCTTTGGATCAGTCGTGAAAGACGCTCTCTATGCTGTTCCCACCATATTTTTAATAATTTCAAAATGAAATATGTGTTCGTTTAGCAAGATTTTAAAAAATTTCGGTTATTTATTGGAGAAGAAAATTTAATATTCTCCAAAATGAGCCATAAGACTGATACACAAATAAAGTGCATTTTTATTGATTTGAAAAAAAATTATTTTGAAAAGAAACTAATTTCAGCCAAATTTGTTGACATATCTTTCGGATATGGTTTCCTTAACGGGTCTTTATAGAAATTATTTATTTTTTTATATTAAATTATATCAACCATTCATCTTTAGAAGTGATTATAACACTCAAAAAGGATAAATACAACATTACAGATAGGTTAATTTAGCTCTACTCTCCCCAAAAATCCCTGTTTTTTTAAAAAAGCTTAATATAAATTTTTAAATATTTTAAATTATTTGACACTAATCGAGCAATTTATCTTTTGACCCTTAAGACAGAGTTTCAGCAAATTGTAACTTTTTAGTAAAATTAAGGATAATATTCTTTTTTGATTAAAAATATTGAATTTTACTTTCCGATCCTACCACTGTGGGGCTTGATTTGTAGGGATAGCTTTTCAGGAGGGGTAAAATTGAAGGCGAGATGTTGTGTAGGTTCGAAATAAAATGTAGGTTTTTTGAATTTTGGTTTAATAGGAGATACTACAAGATGTAACAAAAATGTAAGGTTAGTCGTAAGATGAAGAATAAGAAGAAAAGTACATCCATGCTCTGGAAAACTGGCCTAAATTATGAATACTTTGACCAACCTAGTCGATTGTAACTGCGTTTATGCTTCTTCAGAACTCAATCCCGAGACCCTGGGATCCAACGATGCCCTCTAAGTACCAGTACTATGGATGGGCCCGAAGATGCCATTGTGTCGATAAGACGTCAGACATATGACTGCCGTTATATAGATGGAATTGTGACCCTCCATTGCCAAAAGTCGATGTATTTTTATACCCCGATATGGGCCCCTTTCAGCTTCGCTAATTTACAGATTGTTTTTGAAGTGTCAGTGCTCTACCATAACATGTTGAGTATATTAATTCATACATACTAAGCCAGCAATTATAAACGTATGTATCCAAACAAGTTATGTAAATCAATAAAAACACTTAAATACTGCTCGGTGGTTGAGACAGGACATTTATTATAGTCTGACCTACAATCAATAAATATTATATTTGTTGGCCCATATGGCCTAAAAACTATACATTTTAGCTGTAACATTTACGTTTTTTGTCTTATATATATGTATATAACATATACTTCATAGACATATGATTCTAATATTATCTTTCTCATGTATAATATTATTGATTCACTTATCGGACTCCTCAGCGGGGTAGTGTGATCAAACTAGCTAACATAATACTAACACAAATTAAGAAAATCACAAATGGTGTTAATGTACTTTATTTACATGTGCTGTGTAATATATATTGTTTGTTGAGATGTCTTCTATTTATATCAATATTTATATGTGTAATTACATTTTCATATTTGTTGTTGAGGGTGTTATAGAAACAATAGTTTTGGCGCTTCTAAGATGATGTCCCTTTTAAAAAAAATCATAGGTCCCCGTTTAGTCCCTAAGATGTACAACCATAAATCTCGGAATATAAGATATATCAACATGCCAACAACCATTTGATTGCTATCACTACATTATGCGATACTATCTTGAAGGCAGTGATCTGAAGTTGGTAGGTAAAAATTGTATATTTTTGAAAGGTGACCTGGTGGTCTAGGGGTAAGGTGTTAGACTTCATATGCTGGGGTCTGGGCTCAATCCTCAGTCCCGGCACAGATTTATCTGACTACCAACACCTTCCTTCACCTCTTACAAGACATCTTGAGAATGTGGGGAATGCCAGGCCTCCACCGTGGTTCAGATTCCACATTAAACTGTAGGTCCTCCATTTTGTCTCACAATCACCCTAAACACTACACATTAGCGTAAGTGCGTATAGCTCGAATGGGTAGTAAGACGCGGTGATGATAATAATAATAATAATAATAATAATAATAATAATAAATAATAATATAATTTTGAACACATTTTCTACATATTATTTCACAGAATTTTATCTATATATTATCAAAAACTCATGTTTTTATTCAATAATCGAGAAAGTCTTTTTTCAAATTGACCTCACTTCAGTTTTTAAAAGGTATTCACAGATTAATATAATAAATAAATTGTCATATTGGCACACGCATTTCTCCACACGTGCATCTCAGTCAGGACCCACAGCCAACAATAATGCAATATCAGGAGACAACACCAATTACCTGGCTTTGTTCACATTTATCACCGAGAGGTGCTGAGCTCTAGTGAGAAACAGCAAAACTAAATTTTGAAAATACAAAACAAAACTCAGTAGGCTACTGACAGTTATTTATCTCTCTATCGTATATAAAAGTCTGTTCGTGATAGGTCTTTATACTGATAACAGTTAAAAAACCATATGTTTATGTTTTGGGTTGACAACACTTGTTAAAGATATTTTTTTGTAATAAATGTTAAGTTTTTTAAATTACATGTTATATTTTACATTTAAAATAACGTAAACTGAGTATTCTTTCAACCGTTTCATAATTTTAATCATTTCTTTCTACCCAATCCGAAAAAATATTTTAAACATAACTATAAGTACTTATTCTGCGTTTTGTAATGTTATCTACTATGTGTTAATATAGTGCAGATATCGATTTACTCAGAAAATAGAAAACACTTATCATTTTTATTGATATAATAAATATTATTTTAAGATTCTCTTATCACATTTCGAAATATTTAACTGAATAAATATGTTTATCCAATGCGTTGGTGAATCAATTGTAAAAGAACTTGTTTCCAGCACGTTCATTCAAATGGTTTAAATTCGCCGGGCGGCATTTTGAAGCTATGTTCGTTAAACCTTTTGTGAGAGTGATGTGAATAGTAACGTTTTTAATCGGAATAAAATGATCAATAAGCTTAGTGTCCGACCTCAAATAAATAAATAATATTGACCTAAATTACTGTGATTATCTACCAAATTCATACATGACTATACGTTTTCATTACAGTTATCAACAGTGAGAGATGTCGGCTGTTGGCGTAGGGATATTTTAGGGATTTTTTATAGTAACTCTTTGGATCTTTCATCCAAGTAAAATAAGTTCGTGAAAGAAGTCTGCGAAACTTGACCTTGTCATGTCGTGAGGGCTGGAAATAAGCAAACTGAATGTTCCTGACCCAATACGAGCAGCAGGTGTGCGATAACTAACTACCGACAGTACAGCCACTGGCTGATAAAACCCACACAACCAAATGTAAATAGCCCAGCAAGCATGGCATTATAACAATATCATTACAACATACCCTGATTTTTTGCAGGAATAACAGTATCTGAAAGTTGCTAAAGCTACTAAAACAATTTTAATATATTTATATATTAATAATTTATCTCCAGCTGTCACTTCTGATATTAGCAATATTTTAAAAACAAAACAAATAAAATAGTAAAGCTCTGTGACCCCTATGGTACTAAGCGTAACAAAAGCATAACATATTATTAGCTAAAGACTAAAATAATTTAAAAAAAGATTGTTCAAAGTAAATAAATAAATAAATAAACCAAGTCAATATTTTTCAGAATTTAAAAAATATTATACAGGTTACACCATTCAACAAAGTTGCGTTGGGGTTTCCAGTAACCCCGTCTTATTAGGAGGGTTAATATGTTCTACAACAAGTATAATATTTTATCTTATTTGTTCAAAGCTTACAACTAAAATGGTTAGTAAGATGTGTTAAAAAATATTATCGAAATGTGATGTTCTCTATTCCACCTTTTGTAAACCAAGATTTAGAATATATAATCCTAGGTTTGTCTATTTTAATTTATTGATTGTCTTAAATTGTTTGTGTTGCTATAATTAACTCAACAAATACCAGCTTTTATTTAAGTATCATACACATATAACATTTGGGAGAATACAAAAGTGGTTTGGGGTTGAATTATTGCGACGTATAATATCTGTGTGTATATTTCCTTAACTCAGCCCACATAAATAAGGGCATATATATCTTAAAAAGTATTACTTACCCTTCAAGCTATTTTATATCAATGATGAATAATTATTTTATATAAGTATTAACACCTAGATCCGTGTCTTACTACCCGTTCGAGTACTACCAGTATACGCTTTATAAGAGTATTAATTAAAATAATATGTCAGGAGCTACAACAAACACATTATTCTTGAAGAGATTAAATAATCAAACTTATGTTGATAGAAGCAGAAAATTTATTACTATAATTATTATGGTTACGGTTATTATTATTATCATGGATTAAGATGTAAGTACAAAAAAATAGTTAAAGTAGAATTCCTTTCAAGAGTAGATTTAAAACCAAATTTTCCCACAGATGTAATTTACTTTTAATGACCAAAACTGGTATGTTTACAACAGTATACATGGTAATCTAAATTGAATCATATTTATTCTATTTTTATGTTAGAAATAAATATATATTATCGTATTTCAACGTATCTGATTTGCATAACTTAAAAGTGTATTTTGCATTAATCATGGTAGAAACTCACAGCATATTGAATCGATAGTGATTTATTTATAAAATAAGTGTTTTGTTATGATATGAAACATTTAAAAATATTTGTATGAATAAAAGAAAAACCTTTGTATGTTTTCAAACTGTCCTTAGAGGTTCTAAATAGTCTATATTTATTACAAGCTCAAGGATCAGTTACTTCAACATGGTTTCTAAAATAGCATTCATTTTTGTGCTATTCTGAATGACTCGAATAAAAGAAACACTCAAAAATATAGATGGTATTTACATTTTAAAATAAATACTATTATTTGTTTATCTATTGGTATAGTTCGCTTGCAAGATCACACCATGGATGTGTTTTTTAATGTTTGTTGTTGTAAATATACTTGATCAAAAAAACACCTTTTAGTAAACAACGAGTGAATATATGAGTATGTATTGAGGTTTGGTGCAGTGACTGGTTATTGTGAATATTTTCAACACGTTATCATATAACCTCGACCTGTATTTTTTAAATGGTTATATAAGAAGTACATGAGACCATCTAAGATTTAAGTGATATAATTGTTGCTAATTGGTCAGCGAGTTTTTGGTTGTACAATATTTACTCCTTAGAATATAAACACTGAATATGAACCATTATTTTTAATATAATTCAATGGGTGGTCACGTACACAGGGATGCTTTATTAAAATTTAATCTAACATAAGTAAAAAAAAATCTATAAAAACATGAACATGTAATAGGAAGAACATAAATCAATAAAGAACCAATCTGAAATTACAGATACATAATGAAACAAAGTTCTGCCGGGACAGCACCCTGGAATGATGACTAAAATAATACAACCCGTTTCAAAAACTAGGAGTCAAGTTTTATGTGTTAGGTTGGTGAGCTAGGGTCTGAATAGTTGACGACTCTAAATTAATTTTTAAAAATATAGCAATTCTGTTAGATGTAAGAATACTTTAGTATTGTATAATTCTTAGAAAATGTAAAGCATATTAAAATACTTATATCATTTTTAATTTCTTTCGACACCTCGTAAATAAAGTATTGTGACGTCAGAAAAATCGAGCTCTAGATTTTGATAAATGTCGACGTTTTATTACCCCCTAACACCAAAATGTGTTTTTTCAATGACGTCCAACTATCTTTCTGTACCTCCGGTTAGAGCTGAAATTATTTTACTGATTGAGCTAAGACTTGATATCTGTTCTTTTCATAAGTTCCCCCCCGAGGTGGTTTAGAATTATATATCTGACCTTAAATTTAGTATAGTTTACTGAAAGACTAAAAAAAAAAAAAAAATCTCGACATTTTCTGTAAATATTTGGTTACACTTTATATAGGCCCTATAGACACTGTCAATCACTATAAACAAGATGTCAATTCTCAATCTCTCACGAAAATAACTTTGATTGCACTTTACATCTGGGAAATTTCCCATTTTCTTAATATCTCCGCAACTATTTGGGATACAACTTACATTGTAAATTTGTAATATTTAGAGGTTACAATCTTTTACTTGAAATATATTTTTACGAAACCAATAATTTATGTATTTTAATAAATATAATAATTTTTAATTAATTTCTTAGTAAATGAATTGGATTCTTATGCTCTTTGTTGGACAAATATAGTTTTCTTTTATCAATTCTTTTAACAGTGTTCCTTGCGTATAACCCGAACGGGTAGTAATACGTGGTGCTAATAATATAATAAACAGTGTTCCTGGTGCCATGGATTAAGTACGTAACAGTGTATATTATTTCATTTATTATCTTTGGTGTAATGTTTCTACAACAATATAGAGACCTATAATTTCGTGTTACAAATCCTACGGGTTTTTAGTAAATGTTATTTAAGAAAAAAGCGAAAGAAAATCTATGCTGTGCATTGCGCATTTATTTACTCTATGACGCTATAAAATTGAAAGTTCTTGATAGAATTTAAATAAGTACAATACCTATCACTTTTATTGAGCTAGCTATTTCATGTCGACCTCAAATTAAAGCAGTTATCGTATATTTATTTTATTATATTAATTTGAATTATTTAACATACACATTATGAATTGGGCGATTAAATTACCACACGATTTATGAACCAAATTAAATACAGAAAAGACACAGAGTCAGTCAACGCCCGTTTATATATCAGCAAGGATATATTTTCGTAAATGCTAGGATTCAAACCTGGAGCCTTTGGATCAGTAGGAAAGACGCTCTCTAATGCTGTTGCACCATATATATGTGAGGCTCTAACTCAGTGATTTGTTCTAAACATGTTTGATATATTATTGTAAGTTCAACCACCACAGGTCAGTTTGTAAGTGCTGAAATGTTAGGTATTTTCCTGTGCAATCCACACGTAGGCCCATAACTACTGATTCCAGTGGGAAAGGATTGAATCTGTGAGAATCGATGTTCAACCATCGCGTGGTTATGGTGACACGGATCTAGGCCATTGATGGTGGCTTAATGCTGTCATTGGAATCTCCTATTTGGCAGATTCTATCTAGTATGTATCCTATACCAAAGCTCTGATTAGTTAGATCCAGACAGTTGGTGTGTAGACAGTTGTTAAGTGTGTTTTCAGATGAGTCCGTTTAGCAAGGGCGTGCACACACGCCATGATTAAGACATTGGTTAGATAGTGATTAAAGAGTTGTGATCCCAAGGGAGATTAGAGATCTTAAGCTATGTCAAGTGATGATGATGTTGACCGGGGATGGGTGAACGAAGCATCAGCCAGAAAGTGTCATGAGTTCGACGGCAATGTATGAGAGCAGATTGTATTGAGAAATAAACCAACAATAGTGTATGTGATTGATTGTTTTTTTCTTGAGTCTCTCGCTTGGACTCCTCACATACAAATGATAGCCAGCAGTTACGAATATTTAATGTTGAGGTGAATAGTGAGCCTGTAACTTTACATCTTAGTGTCAAAATGGGATGTTAATGTATGATAGCTCAGCGTCACTTTACAAATGTGTGTCAGATAATGCAATAAGCTTGACGACCATTACATTTTGGTTTAACAGAAGTGGGATCTTTATACATCGTGATTAGAAGTCTGCTCATCATAAAGATTTCCGCACGCTTACATTATCATATATACATTAGAGACACCATTACATATAAATAATTATTTGTTTGGAAACCAACAGATATATCCTTTCTTACATCTTGCACTCATAGGAAGTATATTGTATCAATAAATGTTTTTTAATGTATTGATTTACTTTTGTAGTGCAAAAATTAGTGTAATTATTGAGTTAGTTTACCCTGTCATCAGAAAAAAAAATTTATACATATATAGCATTAATAAAATCTAATATTTTTAATTCATAGGTGTTTTATTATATAATTCAATAATATACTACTTTTATAAATTGTAGTTTACAGTAAACTAATAATTAGTTTGGAGTTTATGTAATAATTCTTAAAAATATATTTTAAAGTATTTTAAATCAATAGCTTTAAAGACATCACTACATAAACATGTATAAAAGGATTATACATTTTAAAATATTTAACCTTTTTTTTTCTCAACAAATATTAAATTCACAAAGACCAACTACATTCAAATATAACTTGAATTTAAACGTGCTAGTTATTATTATCAGGATAGTATATTTCTGGCTATTGTATTTTTTTTTATTCACTCCCAGCATCTTAAGTAAGGTACTCTTAACGCCAGCTACACTGTCAACGTTACAGGAAACAACGTAATGACCGCCTTCCTCCAAAAGTTTCAAAAACTTCTGTTCAACTATTAAATAAAGAACGCTATAGAGAAATCTAAGATCTGGAAAAATAATTTGACGGCCTTAGTGGGAAAGCTACTCAACAGACTCCTAACTCAACAAGACGGTGACCGAGAAAGTGGTGTTAACTCCTAGCACACCTTAACAACCTAACAAAATTAATCACCAACAATGTTTCCAAGGATGTAGATGACCTTATATTCCAGTTTCATGAGACTGTATCGGATCTTCTTTAGCAGCCGTCCAACAAGTCCAAATATTCGAACCCCATAACCGGCTTCCTGAACCAAGTGAACGTATCCTCAACTAGACTCTGGTCAATCTTTCAGAAATACTGAGTGATAGTTTAAGAAACGAACTAGACCAAGCCCTCAAGGGTCTATCCCCATTTTCAGCAACTCTTTAGCGCAGGCAGTCAGTGGAATTAATACCGATCTTAGTCAAGTTAGCGAACTCAACGGTATATAAGCAGAATTAAATCCTCTTTTAAACAGCTTTGACACATTCTTAGCCAAGTTGGTTCTATAATCAAATAACTGTTTCAATAATTCGAAACAAAATCTTTAGTAGTGTCATAAGGATTTCTAATATTGGATGGTTTAAATCTTTGAAAACCATGTTTATGTTTGATTAGTTGGATTAAGATAGTTACATAGTCCATAGTCACTGTTAAAATAATTCTAGAAATCATAATATATATTTAATATATAAAATGTTAAATAGCTACACACAATATATAGAGTATATATTCAATAAATACACAATTTTTTACAAGGGTAGAATTAATATACAGAATCAACATTCATGTGAATTTTATTTTATTTAAGAAACTGTTTTATCTTATAATATTTAAATTATAATAAATGTTCACCACAATAGTGGAACAGACAATTACACGAATAAGGAAAATTTCTGTCTATGGTTGTTAAATGCCTTGTTTTATTAACCATTTTATGAACGGTGGAAAAAATGGTTTAAGCTGTTTCGAAATTCCTGAACAAGAACGTATTACACTATCTACTACAAACTAAACTGGAATTAATATTAATAAATTATATCTAAAAAACGCCAATCTAACTTATCTTAACCTTTAATTGTAAGTGACAGTAATATAAACTTAAAACAACAAACGTATTCTTTGCATGTATATTTCATGGGACGAGGAAAAACTCGCCCAGTTAATTAATTGGGAAAAGATTTGATATGCACAGTTCATTAAATAGTCAGTTTTGTGGTTGTACAACAAGTGATACCAAATTCATGAGTTAATGAGTTTCACCCTGTCCGTGAAATGAACGGAGAGGGCAGTTAATGAATTAGCAGAAATTTGACCAATTTTCGAAATGACCCATCTATTTTAGGTTCTAAATATACACAAATAATATTTACTTAGATACAGTAATAGATTGATTACAAATCTATATTAATAATATGAAGTGTTAATTGTTTGTATTTAATGAGCACTGCCTAATATATCATAAGTAGGTAACTGAAATTTAATAATAAGGGTCCAATTTCACAAACGTGTATATCTTAAAATTGTATTTTTAGACTTTGCATTAGTTTTTTTTTTAGTTTATTAAAACATATATAGGAATAATAGATATACTAATGTTTATTTTCATCTGTTTGAAGTAATCTAAAGTATTGTCCCGGGTTGCCATGCAATGTTTGCGTGGTAACCACGCGCGATGACGTGTACATCCACAAGTTGTAACAAATAAAAAAGTATATCCATCCCAATGGACTTACTCTTTATGATAAATATTAAGTAAATACTTTATTTATCTTTAATGACTAAGAAATTAATTACGTAATTATCTATACCACTAGTAAATAATCTCAAATTAAATTTCATATTTATTAAATTTAAAAGTATTTTTCATTACCTAGCTCAAATGATTTTAAAATATTGTATGGCATCATGATTAATTATTTTAAACAAATACTAAAAGAATTAAATAAAAGACAATTTTAAAATACTGTGATATTTATTATAATTATCTTTTTTTCCCTTTTAACCAAAA
>JBCFYV010004898.1:0-14723 GCA_039000515.1 Timema cristinae
AGAAAAAAATCCGATTATTTTGAAAATTTTCGATTTTGTTATTTTCCCTTTTCTGGAAGCTAAATTGGTTCTTAACTATAAATACATTCAAAGGAGCTGTTTATGAACAAGAATAAATTTCCACTTAAGAACCTACATACCCCTTGAAGTTTTTATTATTTTATAATTTACCCATAGAGAATATTCTCTAATGGAGATAAGTTGAGAGTTAAGACCATAGAATGTTAACTAGAAAAAACAAATTTATGTTCAAAATTAGGTGTTTATAAATAAGATACATATAACGTGATGTTGAAAAACAATTTAAAAAAAAAGTTTTAGAGGAAATATTAATATGAACAATTAAGAAATTTAACATAGTTCATCAACTTAACAATGATCAAACGAGTTGATGAATAGTCTAAAACATAGATTAACACATTAAAATATTAATACACAAAATAAAACAAACAATATACAGATAGTGCACTACATGTCAAAACTTATTTTGGAATCATTCAGAATAAAATTAGTAACATAACAAAGTTGATTTAGTAATGTTCAAGAATGATATAATATAGGATGAAAAATATGGTTTTGTTGGTTCTGAACCTATCTTTAAAGATGTCCCATTACTTTTTAAGATCGCACTGAAAAATAATCTGGATTTACTTCAAACCGACATGTTTGGTACATTAGTACCAATTCATGAGTCATTGTCATTGTGAAAAACCCAAGGTGTTTTTATGACAGATGTTAACTGTTGTTTTTTCAACATTACATTATATAGTATTCTATTTAATAACACCTTAACTTTTGAACGTATATTTGTTATTTTCTAAATTAACATATATAAGTTTTAACTATCAATTTAACTACTCCCTACTTAAAACTTGATCATTAAGAATGTTTTCTAAAATGCTAATGAGATAAGGTTGAAAAGTATACAATTTTTAGGGAAGTGCAGATACATCTGTATGAAGGAGAGTGTAAAACCATTTAGAATAAAAACACCCAGTTTAGGCTCGAGCTTCAACGTCTGCATTACCTGAAAACTGGACCAAACTGATGAAGATATTTGTGTGTCCATGAATACAGGTCGTGTGGAATTGAATGCTAGTGTAGAATTGAATTCAAAGATGTAGCTAGAGCCTCATTTTAAAAAACCATCAAGAATTGAGATTAGGATGGGCCCTCAAGTCTTCAAGGATATTCGAGATTTGAGAAAATTTTGGGTTTGAGATTCAAATTCAATTTTTTTTTTCTTTCAATATTTTGAAAGACATTTGTTTTAGAGCTCTAATAGTGCTTCTTGATGCTCAGAATCAATAATAATTATAGGATGAACTTAACAACCAGCCCCCAGACTCTTGTGTTCATAATATTTTTCAAGCTTTAGATTCAGATTTGTTAAATAGTGGATTGGAGCCAATTCTAGTTCTTATTTTATTCATGTTCATTTGACGGAAAGGAAGACCAAGAATGAGATGGGAGATCAAATAACAGAAGGTATGCAAGTGAGAGGAGATAAATGGAAGCCATCAAAGGAGGAAGAGTGGACATCGCTTCAATTTTTGTTTGTTTCGAGCTTGTTTCTTGTTGGGTCAATAAATATAACATGAAATTAAAATTTTATTTGTGGGGTACAGGAATACATGAGTTAGTAGAGGAAGCAAGACTGAGATGGTTTGGGCATGTAATTAGGAATAAAAGGAGAGGAAGCAAATAAAATGTTGGAAATGAAGTGTGTATGAAAAAGATCGCAAGGGAGGTCAAGAAAGAGATGGGAGGGATGATGATGATTTTGTTTAAGCTACATGTAAATAAACACTAATTTAATAAAAGGATTGAAGAGTAAGCAGGTCAAAAAAATCTGTCAACAAACTGAACCAACCCAATGTAATGGTAACTCTAAAGGAATTCTGTGTCCAGCTCTACTTGAGAGCAAACACAAGTTTAGGTTATTTTATAGTTTAAAAAAAAATGTTAAAATACTACACAGATTAAATTTATAATAGTCATCATTCACCAAAGGTAACTAAACTTTTATCATAATATATATTGTATTAACAAAATATCCTATATAATATAAGACTAATGACAAGATTAGTAAAACCCTTAGTAAACAGCCTACTCAAGCGTGGAAAAAAGATTCCCTGAAATATGATTTTCAGATTTTTCCAGGATTGAGAAATACTTTTTTTTTTACCCTTAATACTATTCAAATCAAAATTACCTGTACTTGGCATTTTGATAGAAAAAAAATTAAAAAATCAAATAAGGTGATTAATGATGTGAAAATTTCTTTCAAGTACAGATATAAAAAAAACTTCGGATCGTAATACATATGAAATATTTTCTATCAAAAAATTTTGAAATAAAATATTAATTATCAATCTATTTAAAAAAAAAAAGTTAAGAAGGATGTTCCACAGCTGAAATTTGTTTATTTAATGCTGTAACACCCTTTTCATCATTTTCTAGAACTTGAGTTCTTTTAACTCCAGAACCTTTTCCTGTTTTAGGAACTAGCACAAGATGCAGCGGCTTTTCATTTCCGACGCTCCTTACTAGCCTCTATCCAACATGAATGGGTATTTCATGCACTTTGTATAAGGTCTTTGGATATCTCATAACTAGAGACATGCAAAAGGTGGGGTTATTTTAGGGAAAAGTATTGTTATTTTTCCTTAAAAAGCAGTGATATTGTTTAGGTAAATATGATCAAATTAGTATTCATTAAAAAAAAACCTAGGATATAACTGTCTACATTTTTCATTTATTGTGTATTTAACTATATTTATTTACATATTCAGAGAAAAATCCAATATAAATATGCACAAAAATTTCACACTCAGTAATGTCAACCTCAATATCTCAATATCATTACCTTCCAATTTACAAATAGCAATATCGTAATAATGGATTATCAATTTATGTTTGGACCAAACAATAATAACATTGAAACATCTTGTCATACAAGACTAAACAACTATCAAATAAGGAGAATGGAATAAAAATAAAGAAAATATAATTTAATTTAAGATATAACCTTCTGAAAATATGTATTTTAAAACAATCATTGTCATCATAAATAATACCTGAAGATGTTGTAACATATAACAACGAAACATGTTGTCATAGAAGACTAAAGCTCAAATAAGGAGAAGGAAATAAAAGAATAACAAAGAAGATTTAATTTTAACATATAAATTATTATATATATATATATACTTTTTAATAATACTTTTAAAACTATACTATCACTCCCAATCTAATCATACATCTAAAACTATTAACTAAATCTAGGAAGTAGAGATGAGTAGGGTATCTTAGAGAAACTGCAATGCATTAATAAGAATAGAGGCCGGTTAAAATATAAGAGATAAATCATATCTGGAAAAAAATACTTCACTGCGCCTTGGTTAGAGTTAAATCTCAAACTTCAAGTCATCAGCAATCCCCTCTTGCAAGAATGACACCTCAAAGAGTGTGAACACCAGTGCATTTAACAATACAACTGGGAGATGATGACACCTTGAATATAAAGGACTTAGCTTACTATAGTTAATCCCGACAAGATTAGTTATAGATATGTGTGGGTACCTGATCAGCATGAGGACTTGAAGTGTTATTACTGTCATCAGTCTCGCCAATTTCAACAGACAACCAAGTAAAGTTGGCATCAGTCAAGGAGAGAGCAGCCTTCACCACAAGTCTCCCTCTTGCTTGGCTCTAAAATAATATAAGTGTAAAAGATTAGAGATTATTTGGATGATTGTATAAAAACAAAGATAAATATATAATGTTTAAATATAGGTAAAGGAAAGGATAAAATAATTATTAGAATTCAGTTGAGCACCAACAATAGAACAATTTTAAAAAAAATTGGTGCTAGAAATTACAAAATATTAGTAACAGCCAAGACTGCATTTTACAAGATTAACAAAGATATTTATATTTTGTTTGTTAAAAATAAGTTTGTAAAATTAAACATATTAGGAGAAGTATTCCATGAAAATAAGGAAACCCATTGTAATAAGTTATCTTTAGATTGAAAAATAACACCCTGGCCATGAGAATCGAACATGGGCGGGCAAGGCGGGCCAATGTTCTAACTACCGAGATGTCCAGGATCTTCCTGTGTCCAGGTGTAATTTTTCAATTCAAATAATATGATGTTTAGATACAATTATAACCATGATTAACAAATATAATAGCTTGGCTATCTAGTCCATCTAAATAATAAAGTTTTAAGATGACTTATTTGCTAATCATTAACATGGCAGAGTTTAGATAAAATATATTAGCGGTTTTTAAATATCTAGTAGCATGTGCATATGAACTAAAATGTGTCTGTGTTGGCTTATGGAACTTGTTTATATATGCGTTTAATTTAAGGCTGTAACACCCAGGAGAACCTTTCGCAGACTCAATTACAGCCTCTTTTTCTGTTCCAAGTGCATTCTTTATCATTAGCAATTATTTTGACGTGAAATTCATGTTTATGTAAAGTTAGTTTTTCGCCCAGCAATCTTTCATATTGCGCTCTAACACTTTTATCCTGCAACTTTTCCACTTTCTCTCTCTCTGGAATAATACTCTTGAGCTGCTTCCTACCTAATTCAACTAGTGAGATCACCAGGAAGTGATCTGCTCCACATTCAGCTCTATGCACAGCCCTGGATTCTAATACTAAACTTCCAAGTCCCCCATACATAGACCACAGAATCAATCATAGTTCTCAAATCTCCCCTTTACCAAGCATACAAGTGAATATCTTTGTGTTTAAAACATGTGTTTAACACAAATAAACCTTTTTTATAAACACAGACTCACAACTCATTATCATTCTCGTTTACCCCGTCATCACCATACCTTCTTAACACATTCTCTGAATCTCTCTCAGAGTACACATCCATCCATTCATATCCCAACAAATAATTATTCTTTCACCCAGTTCACATGCATTCAAGACTTCATTGAGCTCATTCTCATCTTCACCCTCTGGAGCAACAACCAACATTATTTTATGAATGCCTATTTTATACGAGAAAAATTAGTGTGTGTGTGTGTGTGTATATATATATATTAAAATATGTTAACCTGCCAAATTTACCCTGAATTTTTTTACTTTATAGTTAAGGTATCAGCCACCTACTTAAAATATCAATATATCCTCTTGTATATAATGAATTTCATAAATTGAAATTTACATGGGAATCAAACTCTATACCCTTGGTTTGTAATGGTCCTATATGTCATGATTAGGGAGCGGATTTTGACCTAAGTGCGTTTTTATTCCTATGTTTTGAAAAGTAGCTTTTGATGCATAAGTTTATTTTCGATGATTGCGAAGATAATGTGATAACTTTTATAGTGTCTATAAATGCCTATTTTACAAATGGGAGGATTAAAAAGCCTTTTTCATCTCTCTTTTCCTCCCATCCTCTTTTTTTTCTTTCCAAATAACTGCGGCTGCACCCCCCCCCCCCCCCCCCCGCCATCCCCCCCACCTACTTCGCTCCTTAGGTTACTCCACGTGGATACTCGTGATAAATAGGAAAAACCCATTTGTCCAGCGGTCTGATAGGTTCAGAACGGTCAGAGTGGCGACAAAAGATTTCTTCTAACGCACAACAGTGTCAGTTCATTCAGTAATTGTGTATATTACACTGTTGTTAGATGTGCATATCAGTTCATTAATATTTCTATGTATTGGACTCGGTGTAAATTATGAACTTAGAGAAATCGTGTAAAAGTGTATTATTCAAACAGTAAATTGGTGGTGATAGGAATTTCACAACGGATGGCAAAATAATTTTTTGTCAGGCATGTTCCAAAGAGGTTAGTTACCTTTTCAAAAGAGGAAATGAAGTTATTAATTTTGAAATTCAAGTTTTTATAAAATATTTTGTCTGTTTAAAATAAACCAGATTATTTACTATCGTTCAAACTAGGTTTCATTTCTTATTGAAGGATTTCAAAGACAAAGTGGAAATATTTACCAAAGCGAACATATCTTACCCACAAAAATTTTTAAATCTTATTTCTTTTGTTAGGTGATGCTTTGTTAATTTGTAGATGCACATAATATTATTGGATGCAAATTTCAATATATGATATTTAGGTAAAATGTGTGAAGACATATAACTTAGAACAACACAAAAATACTGCAATACATATGAAGAATTCCAGAAAGAAAACAGATTGCAACCATCTTTTCCTAACGTTAACAATGACGATAAAACCCAAGAGCATTTTCTGCTGACTTTGTTCTGCGATGGTAGCTGCAAATATTCCTTGAAGAAGCTGGAGAATCCAGATTTCAATGCTCTTCTCAACAAATATACCAACATGAAGATACCAGACAATCAACTCTCACTAAACACTACTTGCATTCAATTATTTTATTCGTTAGCTTTTACAATAGCAGTTTTTCTTTCTGGCATTTAGAAAATGTTAACTAAATTGTATTGATATTTGAACTATTTACAATAAACCTTCTTTTTATTTCATTTAAGTCAGTTGAGATGATCCGAGAAGATATTGGAGAATCAAGCTTCTGGGCTACTGTTGATGAAACCGCTAACCACTGTGGCAGATATGTTGCAAATGGTTGGAAAACAAGACCTACAAGTCTTGGAAACCTCACTTGGTTGTTTCAAAGATGTTTTGAGGCAACCAACACTCGACAATTGCCATAGTTGTTAGTGAAGCCTTGTGTATATAATTTAATTGCACACAATATCCTATGTTAATTTAAGGATTTACAGTGTTAGTCCTGTAAAATGAGAATTATAAATAAATTATTTTGTTTATATTAGGTGTCCCTGTGGTCATCAGAAAACACCGATGAAAGTTTTTGGTGTTGCTGACAAGCAGTGCAGCCTTCATGCTGCAAACTTAAAAGTATTCTACACCAAGTTAATTCGCGTGACTTGTCTGGTGCATGCTGTTCATAGGGTTGCAGAAGATTTAGATCACGTTTTCCAAATGTTAACGCTATTACTTCTACAGTCAGGAAAGTGATTTTGAAAGCGCCATTACAAATCTTCTCATTTAAGACCGCACTGCCCAACACACCCTTGCCACCACGGCCAGTGTTAAAACGTGAGGTACATGGCTTCATGCTGTGTTGTACTACGCAGATCACCTGGGTGAAATTCAAAAGGTATTATACAATACATTGTTTTAGGTGCATTCACAAATTAAAATTGCAGTGAGCGCTTACCACTAGTTTTTAATGATTCCGCCTGTCTGTCCACGTTATTGAAAAATATTTTAAAGTTAATAGTTATACTTGTAGAACACAATATATTGAAAGAATGGTGAGTTTTCCTATATCGACCATTTTGTTTGTAGGTAATCCAAACATTTGACAAGGAACAAGCTGTCGCCATTACAGAAGCAAATGCTGCCATCTCCTACTCAAGTGTCAGTGCTGATCTGGCATACTTAAAAAGCAATTTTGGGAACCTTCCTGAAGCAATCACAGCTTTAGAGGCGAGGGATTTGCCTTTTGTGAAAGCTGTGAAGAAAATGCGAGGAATAGAAGAAAACCTGAATCAAGCTCCTGCCCAGTTGGCACAGCCATCGTCGACAAACTTAACAGAGTATTGCAGCGAAACTCTGGGTGGAAAGTGATGGCAAGTATTGCTGACATCTTAAAAAGACAAACTACATCACTCCAGAAGTTAAGCTTAGCTCAGCTGAGCTAGCTAGTCTGAAGTTTTGCCCGATGATGTAATTGAAGTCGTGAGAAGTTTCTCACAGTATAAAAAAAATTTTGTCAGACAACAGAACCAAATTTACACCAGAAAATCTTGATAAGTATTTGTAAATTAACTCTGATAGTAATTAATTTGTGTTTATGGAAAGTGTATCCTAGATTTTAAGAATGAATAATACTTTTTTTGGGTGTTTTGGTGCCTTTTTTCTGCATTACTATACCTATTGATGTGCCTATTTTTCTTTTAGTGGGTATTTATTGCCCTTTGTACTTTAATCCTATTTATGTCCTATTTTTTGTGATTTTTAGTGCCTATTTTGCCTGCCTTTTTAAAAAATTTGTAGTACCTATAAATTCACCTCCTAGTCATGGAATTCCCTTTTATGTCATGTCTAAGGTAAATGAATAGAAAAGATGGAGTCACTTAGAATGTCAGCCAGAGGTGTAGGACTAAAAAACATGAACGGAGAGTAGAGTAGGACTAATAGGCAACGAGTTCATTTTCTTCTGTGAGCGGGACAATGTTTATTCTAGTGTAAGCAGGACAATGTGTTCTTAGTGAGAGTGAGAACAGTTGTTCTGGAGTATGAGCAAGCATTGTCTATTTTCTGCTGCGAGTAGAACAGTATGTTGCTAGAAAGTGTGGGGACAATGTTCTCGAGTGTGTGAGGGGAGTGGGGTGTTTGCTAGTGTGAACAGGAACAGTCTGTTCTCGAGTGCAAGTGGGGAAAAGTCTGTTCTAGAGTACGAGTGAGGATAGTTTTTTTTTTATTATGAGCAGGGAAAAATCTGTTCTTTCGATATAATGTTTTCTAATTGGTTCACCTGGACAAGCATAGTCGGAAAATTCAGTTATACGACCTTAGTGAAAGTTGGGTCATGTTATATCATTTCACTTAGGGGAATGGTCAGATAGCTGAGTGAATTTTAAGGGATTTATGGCGAAAATAGGTCTTGCTAAAGTAAGGACGTACAAATGGATGGAAGAAAAAACTGAGATTATGGCTGCAGTGAGAAATAGGAGTGATATCAGAGTAAAAGGACTAAAGCTCGGATTCAAGACAGTTTAGGCCAATAATCAGGGAGTGTACTGTTGATCCTATGAAACTGTGTGTGTGTTGCGTTAATAGGTGTAACTGGCATTAAAGGAAAGGACAAACCGTAACAAACCTCCAGCTAGAGAATTTCTTTCTGGGCAATGAGTGGATTGCAACTTTCAATTCCTTCTGCTTTTTGGTGATTCAGAAAAAAATTTGATTATAGGATGAATTAACAACCAGGCCCCAGTCAGGTTAAAATTTAACAAATTAAACTGATTGTATGGAAGTTATAGTGAATGTTTTTAAGAAAGAATATTTTAAAAAATTTTTTTAATTTTTTTTTATTTTTCTGCTTTCCCGCCCCCGGGGGCGTAGGGGGGCTAACCCCCTTTTGTGGTTTAGCTCGCCTTTCCGAGGACGGGAGATCGAGGTTCCGAATCCCCGGTGGGTGAACCCGGGGGTGGTGTTTCCCAAAATGGTTTTTCCCACCCCTCCCTCCACCCCCAAATGCGGGGTTCACTTCCCTAATTTCAACCCCCCTTCCCCAAAAATTTTAATCCAAATAGCGTAATTATTACCCTTTAAAAACCTATAAAAACCCCAAAGGGTTGTAAGACGAGGGGCTAAAAAATTATTATTATTATTATTTTTTTGGGTTATTCTAAAATATTTAAAATTTTTCCCCTTATGTTCATAGTTTTGGGGCCAAAAATTCAGAAATTTTAGAAATTTAAAAGGGGGAAATTAGAAAATTTTAAATTCAATTAAAAAAAGGGGGATTTTGAAGGAAAGCCCCTATTCCCCCCTGGCATTTTTTTAAAAAAGAAAAGGGAAAATAGAAAAGGGAAATGTTATAGGAAAAAAAATTTTGAAAAATAAATAGTATGATTAAAAAATGAAGAGAGGAGCACAAATTCATAAAAACCCGCAAAATAGAGAAAAGGGGTTTTTGGTTTATATTTAAAAGGAAAATTCAAAATCAAATTTAAACTTAATCCATTTTAATGTAACAGTGTGCAAGTGTGAAAACATTTCAACCCCAATTTTTTTAAAAAAAATTAGGTAGGCAAAAAAAACAATACCAAAAGGGAAAAATCATAAATAAAAAGGTAGGAGACCCTTTTTGTTTCCTCACTGTTCAGTTTTGGGCCCTTTTATCTTTCCCCGCACTTTTTACCCACCGTTCAACCCCCCCTCCCTCGGGGCCGGGACCGCCCCCAGTCCATGTTCGAGCTGTCCATGACCAATTTTCACCAAAGGGAGTCAGCGCCAAAGGGAACTTTCCCCTTCCTCTTTTTTAGACAAGGGCCAGGCAGCAGCGGAGGGTTATAACACGGGGAAAATTTTGAGCAATTAGTGGTGGAACCACCCTGGCGAACCAAACCCTTTTCGGAAGAGGGAAAAATAAAGTGGGGCAAAGTTTTTCTAAAGACGAAATTTTTTTGAGAATTTTTTTTTTCCCCCATTTACCCCCCCCCCGCGGGCTCACGTTTCCGGGACTTCTTCCTTTCCCCCCCCACCGCGACTCACATTGCCGGGGGCTACTTCCCACCTCCCACCGTGCTCACGTTGGGCCGGGGGGCTACTTCCTACCTCCCCTCCGCTAACGTTTCCGGGACTACTTCCTACCTCCCATCGCGACTCACGTTGCCCGGGACTAAATTCCTACCTTTTTCCCATCGCGACTTTTCGTTTTTCCTGGAACTTTTCCCGCCTCCCTTCCCCGACTTTAAAGGGTTTTCCGGGGGCTATTCCTAAACCCCCCATCGCGGGCCACGTTGCCGGGAATACTTCCTCCTCCCAAACGCGACTTCACTTTGCCGGGGGCTACTTTCCTACCCCCCACAGCGCCCCCCTGTTGCCGGAAAATCCCTATTATACCCCCAACTTTTACCATTGGCTGGTTTCCCCGTTTTTCGGGGTTTTCCCCGAGATTTTGGGATACACCCCGCCGATCTGGCAAAGCCCACCAAAGCAAGACCCTGAAGAGCACAACCCCCGGTCAAAACAGTACTCCATCCCAAGGGGGCCCCCCTCTTAACACCTCAACCGGGCACACCCCAACCCCCCAGACCCCCCCCCAATCCGCCCCAACACCTTTTTAAAATTTTCCCCACCCCTGAGGTAGGTATTTCCTCTCCTCTTTTTCTCCTCTCACCAACCACCCGACCTCCACCCACTTCAATTTCCCTTTTAAGCCCTTTAGGGCTATTTATTTGCAAGGGCTTAAACCACCCCCACAGCCAGGGATACGTTTTTTTTTCCCCCACCCCCCCTTCCTTACCCCCCCCCAAATAGACCCACGGGTTTCCTAGCCCCCAACATCACCCGGAGGGCTGCACTTCGTTTTATGCAACCTTTCTACAACCCGGAAAAAATGCCCGTTGGGGAAAGAAAAACCTTTGGTAGGAAAGTTTATAACGATATAAAAATTTTTAAAATTTAAATTAATTATATAATTTTTTAGGTAAAGGGAACTAAAATTTAAAATTTGAATATTTATAAAAGAAATTAAAGTACTTAAAATTCTCCTTGGGTTTTGGATAAACCCGTTGATCTCTTTTCGAAAACCACTTTTTCTTTTTGGAAATTTTTAAACAAAAAAACCTAAATTAGTAGTTCAAAATTTTTGAGAAAAGATGTTATAATTTTAGTGTCTGTAAATCAACAAACACAAAAATGAAATGAACATATTCTCAAATAAAAATAAAGTAAGGGAAAGGCCAAAAGGGGGCAAAGCTAAAAGTGTTTTTTAGAGAGAATATGAGAAAAATAGTATTAAGCTTTTTCCCTCCTTAAAATTAAATAAAAACAAAAAAATTAAAGGGGCCAAAAAAATCAAATTTAAATGTCAATTTTTTATAAAAAAATCTGGTAAAAAATTGATTTTAGAAAAAAAATTAAAAGGATGATTCAGAGGGGTTTAAAATTTTTTTATTTTTTGTTCCCCCTTTTATTTTTTTTTTTCCATCCACCTTTTCCCACCGTACCTTTCCCAAAAAAAAAATTTACAAAAAATTTTTTGTGTTTTAAAGGGCCCGTTGACTGTTGTTTGTTTGGACTTAATTTTTAAAATTTTTTCTGTATTAGCTTTCTAAACATCTTTTTGTGCGACACACCTTTTTTTACTTGTATTAGTAGCGGGTTCTAAAAACATGGCTGAAAATTTAAATTTGGTGCCGACCCAGTTTTTTCTATTGGAGCCATTTTTTTTTTTTTCCGTGCGTTTTAATTTTTTGTTTGGGTTATTTTATAAGATTTTTACTAAAATAAACTTATGTGTTTTAAAAGCAGGAAGGGTGAATTTAGAATAAGAATGGGAGGCCAACATAAATTACAATTTTTCAGTAAACGCACTTTATCATAATTAGTTGACCTATTTTAAAAAAAAGTTTTATATAAACAACATAAAAAAAAGTTATTGATTAGTATGTCTCCTATTTTCTTAATTCCTTAATACATTAAAAAATATTTCAGTTGAGCCCAAATGATTATTAAATTATTTTGTTAGATTTGTTAACTTACTTGAATACATGGCAAATAGAATTAAACTCAAATAAGGTCAGTAAATCCCAATACAACCAAACTTAATTGGGTATTTATAATAGGCCTAAATTAATTTGTATATTGGTTTGGATATAAACTATTTAGTTTGCTATGAGAATAAATATTATGTTGTGTATCTACTCAAGTTTCCAAAGCATTACTACAAAGTGTTAGAAGTGTATGGGATGAACATTATTGATTAAAACTTATAAAGATTGGTTAAAGTGTCAAATACAGAGATTGGAAACCACCAGCCATTCATACCTTACTTGCAGATAACATGAATATTATGTTGCCGGAACTAATCATGGTACTTCAATGGTTTATTATTTTTGATTGTATATTAAAAAATTACACATGAACTGTTGATTGGTAGGATATAATAGTTTGATGAAATTATTTATAACATTTGTTTACCAATATTAAATAATCTCTCTCACAAGGCACATTTGTAATATTTACATAACATTTCATTTTGGGACACTTCTTGATAATATGTACACTTGTTATCACTTTACAAATATTCTCTAGTGCAATATCCCTCGCATTCTTATGTTTATAAATCAGTTGCTTTTAAAATTCCATAAAAACTCATCCTTTTCATAATATTCCACAAATAAGTGTCCTCCCCACACAATTTTTTAGTTGCCGCCATTTTGAATTGTCTACTTGTAGTAGTAAAGATGGAAGGTGACCAACTTTTCACTTGCAAGTTAGTAGCTGGCTTGTCTGTTTTACACGGTGCAAGCTGTGCACGCCTAGCCAAATTAATGTACTTGCATTAGTTAACTAATACCATGTCAACGGGCCTTAAGAGATTAAATTTCCTAAATAGCAGTGTAGCATCTTTTTCCTTTAGTTCTGATTATGCTCATGTTAATTATTTAAATGTTATAGAAATAACAATTGATACTAAATGTTATAGGTGTTTGTTATAATGTAAATTCACATTCAGTTGAATGATAAATTATGATCATTGGTTTGTCCTGTAAATTATGTTGGGGTATGCCCTAAAATAAAATTTAGACTCAAAAATTCAAATTCAAAGGACCCATTCATAAAAAAAAGTATCAAAGTAAAAAAAAAAATAGCAATTAATGTCAATGTTAGCAAAAGATAATTCTATGAATGCTATCATTTGCTGTATATTTTAGAATCTAACCTACAAAAACCATACATATATGAATTTTCCTAAAAGTTTTGCGCAATTAATGCTGAATTGTTTGCTTCAATGTTTCTTAAGGTGTGTAAAGTAATCTTGTCTAATTTAGTCACAAATTGAAATATAAACTGACACAATTTATTAAAATAAATGCCATTTAGAGTCAAATATGTTGTTTGGAAAAGATAACTATGCTAGATCAAGATTACAAATAAGAGAGATAGTAAGGTTAATTACCTGGGAAATTCTAGAGTAGAAATAGTTTTATTTGGAGCAATTAAACACAATTTAAACACTAGCTTTAGCAGAAAACAAATTTTCAAATATAAATATTACTATTTTCTGGTTTTATTATCACCGTCTTATTTTGACAAAGCAGTATTTATGACAATAAATTATGTTATAGTGGGACTTTTTAAAGTGTGAAAATAATAGAGAAGAAAAGATTTAAAATAGATTTACTTTGTGTTTCAAGGTTTAACATTCTTCTATTTCTTTGGTGAACCCCTCCTTATCCTCTACTTTTGACTGTGTTTTTAATGTTTTCATTTATGTTTTAATCTTCGTCTATACAGAAGCAGAGCAGGGTTACCTTGATAGAATTTAATTGTGGGAAGCTTATAAGATTGGCCATATTGGAATCAAACAAGGTTAGAAAGCTATCTTTTAGGGGTAAACAAAGCATACATTTTTGGTTTTCTATGTGGCAACTTAATTTTTTGGAATTATTATGACAATGATAATTAGAGTTGATTTGAAACCATTGATTTACAAATCCGAATCTCAAATTTACATTTCAATCTAAAATCCGAAAAAAAATTTTGGGGAAAAAATTTAAAAGAAATAAGAGGAAATTATAATAGAAATAAAAGAAAAACATTCTTCCTTTAATTTTTTTATAACATTCATAATTCTTAAGTGTTAAATTATGGTTGGGGCCAGGTTAATTTCATTCTATAATTATTTTTGGGTTCAAACCACCAATGGCATTTATTGGGGCCCTAAAAATAATCACTTAAAAAAAATTTTACTTTTGTTTTTATTTCGAACCCTCGAACAAATATTTTAAGAATACAAGGGATTAAAGGGGCCCCATTTCTAATAATAAATAAAATCCTAAAAGTAAATTAAAGGTAAAAAAGTTATTGACTACTTTAAAGGCATGTTGAAAAAAGAAAAATGACTGATTCCCTTTTGAAATTTTGTGAAGGATGGGCGATAACATTGGCATAAAGGTGTTAAAGGGGGTGAGATGGAGCAGGGA
>JBCFYV010004899.1:0-19468 GCA_039000515.1 Timema cristinae
TAGAAATCTGTCGTTGAACGAGACGCAAAGCAAACCCAGGTGTTAGCGAATCACAAAACCGCTCAATATAAATCCAGATTTTACCCACGTCTTCTCTTATCTCTGATAACAATTGTGGACCGATATTAGCTTCGGGTGGTGTCACGGGATTACTAATGAAACAACGGACTGTCGGAGTGAGTGTGTCATTGGATCACACACTGTGGCTTCGGGGGGGCTATGGTTTTGTGCCCTCTCACTCTACCTCTCTGTCTCTGGTACCATTCCATGCTCGAGTTGGGAATTTCAATCATGGTCACACGCGTCGGTACTTGCGGCAAACATTAACACCCTCTCCCTCCTCTGCGTGAGGTCTACCACCACCCACCCAGAATAGCAGCTTCGCGCGTGTCCAGTGCGTGGACGCGGGACGATACAGAGTAGCGTTGGTGATATTAGTTCGCTGTGAAGTGTAGGAAATGGTGCGCCAATTGGCAAGTTACTCATTAACTTTAGTAAAAGACGTGATTTACAAACGTTAGTATTTTATCAACACAGCCTAGAAGCTAGCTTAGGCTTTTACTTAAAAAAACTTAATAAAAAGCCTCCCACCCTTGCAAAACGGAAACACACACTAAACTAGAGTAGATTTGTATTAACTGTCACGTCCAACACACGGTAATTAACGACTTGCTATAAAGTAGAGAGGATGATAGTGTTTAGATTAAGTTCATCCTCATTATCTATGGTGTAGTTTATAAGATAGTCATAGTGTAATCAGTCAAGGTAAGACTGCTACCTATGGTGTAATTTATAAGATAGTCATAGTGTAATCAGTCAAGGTAAGACTGCTACCTTACTTGGTTCCTCTATGGTGTAGTTTATAAGATAGTCATAGTGTAATCAGTCAAGGTAAGACTGCTACCTTACTTGGTTCCTCTATGGTGTAGTTTATAAGTTAGTCATAGTGTAATCAGTCAAGGTAAGACTGCTACCTTACTTGGTTCCTCTATGGTGTAGTTTATAAGTTAGTCATAGTGTAATCAGTCAAGGTAAGACTGCTACCTTACTTGGTTCCTCTATGGTGTAGTTTATAAGATAGTCATTGTGTAATCAGTCAAGGTAAGCGTAGCTATGGGGTTCGCCTGTGATACGGACACAAGCAATTACACGGCCGATACAGCGCGGAGATCTACTGAGAGAAGACTGAGTGACGGCTATGGTGAGACGAGACGGGGGATATTACCACTGAGTTATCTATCTCCACTCTGGGAGCAGAGGAGTCAGTCTCGTCTTGTCTGGATCACCGCGTCCAATCTACCCGTTCAGGATTATATCCCTAACCTTCTCACAGCCAGCGAGTAAATGCAATGCTAGTCTAACATCTTGAACCATTCAATCCTAACTACAGGTATAGTGTGTGTTTTAATCACAGTGTCTTACTACCCGTTCTGGTTGTACGCAATTACGCTCATGTATTAGGACGAGTAAGGCTGAATTTAGAGGAAATGTACCCGAGTTTGCATTAAGGGGGAAAAACTTTGTACACCTGGCTGGTAATCGAACCTAGATTCCCCTTCCATCAGATTAATGAGATAAAAAAACGCTTCGGTGGCCGCATGGTCTAAGGCTTCACCGTGGCAATAGATTAAACTACCAAAGATGGGAGTTCGGGGCTCAATCCTGTCGAGTGTACTGAGGGTAGTTTAAAAAAAAGTGTTTTCCACTCTTCCTTCACGCAAATGTGGGTGTACTTCCTTTAATGAAGCCTTATTAATCCTTAACACATTAGTTTAATCAGTACATAAGCGTATAACCCAACCGGGTAGTAAGACGTGGTGCTAAAATATTTTAAAAAACGGGCTAAATGAAACTGACATTTAGTCCGCGTGATCACCAATGCAGGTCGCACAAAATGTATCTCAAAATTAAACATAATATCTCACTCAAAATAATTTACAGCCGAACAAATGAAGAACAACCCCGTGAAACTTTCGTTAGTTTTGTTGAACTTTTCTACTATACCATTAGCTTCATTAATTAAAGAATTGAACGCCATCTTTCATTTATTTCTTTTTATTCTTGTTCCTACCAATTTAATTTTAATTGGAAAACCAATCTTTCGAAAGAAAGGGGTGGGAGGGGTGAAGCGGTTGTTTAAGTTTTTTTCCTTTGAGAAAATCATCTCTGAAAGAATTTTTAAAGTTATATTTTGATTGCTAAGAAAACAGT
Organism: Timema cristinae; assembly: GCA_039000515.1. Taxonomy (NCBI): domain Eukaryota; kingdom Metazoa; phylum Arthropoda; class Insecta; order Phasmatodea; family Timematidae; genus Timema; species Timema cristinae. The sequence goes on from JBCFYV010004899.1 coordinate 2,212, forward strand.
TACGAAATTCCCTGGATTTGAAACTAAATACATTTTTTGAACGTAGTAACACACAACAATAATAATAATGTTCCAAATCAAGCTGTTACAAAATGTACTTTGTTTCTGGTCCGGGTGACCGGAGTAATCCGGGGCCATTTATTAAACACACGCATTTTTCATCTTTATAAAAACATATTTTTTTCTTTAAGAAAGCTTACATAACTTTTTTTTTTGTGAATATAGATAAAAACTCGATTTTTAAACGAAGATATAACTACGCGAGCAATTAAGCTCTCCTAGCACCGGTGGACACATAGACCAAAGTGTCAGTCTCATCTTGTCTGGATCGTTGGTGACTGGAAGATCAGAGTTTGAATCCCGGTCGGGTGGATTAAGGACTATTTTTACCTATTTTTAAAAATCACTCTCCACGCAAATAAGGGTATATTTCATATAAATTCAATCTTTCTCATCCTTAACACATTAGCGTGCTTAGTACATATGTGTTCAACCTGAACAGGTAGTAAGACGTGATGCAAAAAAAAACATGGTTTTCGCTAGGATTGCCTTAACACTCCCTGAAATTCAAAAAACTTGTATTTGACAATAACAAAAGAGAGATGAGAAAAAAAGCACCTCAAGGTGGGGATGTAAGAAGATACAAGTAAAGGCGAATGTTTTTGCAGTTTTTATGGCAAAACTTTTTTTTTATAAAATAAATAAATTATTGCTCCAGTACTAATATAGAGTTTAATTTTTTTCACATGATGATGTCAACAGTTGTTAAATATCTGTCATGAGCATAGCGGCATTAGATGACACACTTTTTATATGGAGAGAAAAAGTTGTTATTAAATTCCAGTGAACCGTCCTTAGCAACAACATAACATAATAGGAGGTCCAAATCACAAATAAAAAAGGCAATAAGAGTGAGCGGCTGGAGTTCTTGTTTTTTGAATATCTGAGATTGACCTTCAAAACCCAGATCAAGCAACTCACACAAGTTGTGGGAATAATATAATGACGGTTGCCCTCAAGGAAAATTAAATATATAACTATGTACCCAAACTAAAGATATACCAAAACACACAAAACATAAGGGTATTAATTCTATTTTTAACATTGAAAAGACTTGGAGTAGCATTGTTGATATTTATTTAAAAGTATCATAATTAAATATATAAGTATAAGCATTATAATTTGAATAAGTTTTAACAATATATAGATATCTTAAACATTATTAAGATAGCCGAAGAGTTGGTGAAAAGATTTCATTATGAATTAGAAGGCTTGAAGGAAAAAACAATATCATAGTTAATACGGCTTTAACTTAAGACAATTACATTAGAAGAGAACAATAATACCTAAATCAATTATTTCCACACCTAACCAGTTTGTGAAGGTACGTGATCTTCGTCTAAACAAAATATCCATTACGAATTTCATATCTACCTTCATAAGTTACAACATGAGTTCTCGAAAATCCCCTCATTATTCCTTATAATTCTATACATATTCTCTTTATTCACTAGGATTTTACAAAATCGTGCCATCGTAAGGCCAATAGGAATTCCCCAGAATAAACACTTTAACTACAGGTTAAATTTGTCTATGTTTACTTTTTTATTAAACTGTCAAAAATCCTCGTTAAAGAAAACTTAGTCCCAACATTACCAATAATAACAATCTAATAATATCTCTTCAGTGTCACAATTAGGTCGAGATATATCTCTACAAAATAATGGATAGTCTCAAAAATAAATAAAGTATTGATATCCACAAAAATTAATTAACTATTGATTTCCATAAAGTATCAAGATCCATACAAATTCATTGACCCAAAGATTAACACTGATCAAAATCTATCATAAGTTCCTCGTTACAAAGTTAATATTATGAAGCCGAAAGAGAATTTTGAAAATTTAAAAGGCAAATGAAAATTAGTAACCAGAAAAAAACATTAAGTCGAAAAAAAATTTAAATCTTACATTTTAACAATCCTGAAGCCTTATCTTCCAATACCTTCGTCTAAGCTAAATCCAAGAGTGGCCATACATAGCCTCGCCGGACATATACAAACCCCCATAGAACATTAGAGAACGGGATAAAAGGTGAGGGTAAACATATGGATCACAAAAGGGGGGGAAAGCGCATGACAGCAGAAACCTCTACCATATACTCCAAACATCCTGATGCTTCGAGAACGTGGAAGAACAACATCTCTTCCCATCTTAAACTCTTTGTAATATCCATGTTCTTGTGGCGTGCTTTGGTGGTCGCCGAATGAAACTTGAGAGCAGTGGCTAGTTTTCCTCGTGGCGTGCTTATGCTCGGTAGTGTTTGTTTTCTTCCCAACTCGTAGTTCTAGACGCAGGGCCAGTGAAATGGGGTAAGTTGTATACATCTTTCTTAGTCGATTCTTCTAGGATTGTAGCCAAATACTACACCAGGACACCCTTGACAGATATTCAAGAAATCTTGATGCCCCAAGGTGAATAAAATTAAATTTTAGGTATGTACGGGAGCAATATTTTTGTTTGCCAACAAAAAATTTTGCTATAAAAAGTGCAATAAGACTGGTCTTTTCTCACGTCCCCTTCCATCCAACTTAAATCGCGAGGTGTATTAAAGGCACCAATAATTATTAATCAGTAAAAATAGTGCAGGCTCTAATGCACAAGATTAGTAATAAAGAGTTAAACTGGCATTAGAACGCCACGTAATGAAACGTATAATCTAAATAATACGTTTCATCCAGCACATCGGAAGGTTATCTAACTGATTACACCCCTTTATCACCCCCAACTCCAAGAATAATTTCTTTACGAAACATGGAAACATTATGTCCTCGACACTTTCCTTATCAACGTTATCTTGGAAGAATAAAAAGGTTTTTTTTTTTACTTCTATGTCTTACCACCCCCTCCCCTCTCAATATTTATATAAGCTTCCCTACCCCCCTTGTCATGGGATTACGAAAAGTTAACCTTTAAGATACACTTTTCTCGTGTTTCGCTTTGAATTTTTCACTATCATTCCTCTTTCATTTTGATTATATATTTTTGTATAAGATAAGTTTTTAAGAGAAACTCTTATTTCTTACGACCAGTTTATGTTTCTCTTTCAATTCCTTCGTCTTTACTTGTTTTGCCTTATTCTCCCCTGGAACCCCATTCCTTCTCTTTTCTCAGTACCCCGGAGGAAGAAGTCATTTGTCTTGCCTGGAAGGAAACGAAACCAGACGGGACTAATCGATAAGGCCATTGTTTCCCCCTCCACCTCGCGCAGTATGTGTGTGTGACACACTCCACTATTCGAGACAGGTTATTTTGGAGGGAGAAGGATCTCGTATTGTTCCAAACATTTTCTCTCAGAACAATGAACCTCCAAAGTTGTAACATACTTTTAAAAAAAACTTAGGGTTTCTGAGAGGGGGTTGGGGTATATTTAATTAATCTAACGAGCCACTCAGAACCTGTTTCATTGTTACAGCTTTGAAGAATTTACTAAATGATAATACAATAGTTTTACTTTATAATGGAAAGAAAAGGGTTTATCCGTTTCGAACCTTTTGTCTGATACGGAGAATAAAAACAATGTTTTTGTACGTCGGAAGTTCACAGCAGTTAACAATATAAATTGGTCAAGATTTGTGTTGATGTTTCTGACTATTAAATGATAAATATTGTTCATAGTAACATTATAAATCATAATATTATTGATTATTGTTCAACATTATTACAAAATAATAACTAAGATTACAAAGAACAGAACGGAAAAGTTCCACCACCGATACAGATTACAGACTTTCTTGTGACACAAGAGAAATACTTTCAACATGTGTGTCGGCCATACAAAGCTTGTGAGTAAATTGATGGACTATAAGTAAGGCCCTATGAACCAAGGACAGCCACGTCATCCAGTAATGTATCTCCTGAACTCTACCAGTGTATCTCACTGACCTGTACTAGTTAATCTCCTGACCTCTACCGGTGTATCTCACTGACCTGTCCTAGTTAATCTCCAGACCTCTACCAGTGTATCTCACTGACCTGTCCTAGTTAATCTCCTGACCTCTACCAGTGTATCTCACTGACCTGTACTAGTTAATCTCCTGACCTCTACCGGTGTATCTCACTGACCTGTCCTAGTTAATCTCCTGAACTCTACCAGTGTATCTCACTGACCTGTCCTAGTTAATCTCCTGACCTCTACCGGTGTATCTCACTGACCTGTCCTAGTTAATCTCCTGACCTCTACCGGTGTATCTCACTGACCTGTACTAGTTAATCTCCTGAACTCTACCGGTGTATCTCACTGACCTGTCCTAGTTAATCTCCTGAACTCTACCAGTGTATCTCACTGACCTGTATTAGTTAATCTCCTGACCTCTACCGGTGTATCTCACTGACCTGTCCTAGTTAATCTCCTGACCTCTACCAGTGTATCTCACTGACCTGTCCTAGTTAATCTCCTGACCTCTACCAGTGTATCTCACTGACCTGTCCTAGTTAATCTCCTGACCTCTACCAGTGTATCTCACTGACCTGTCCTAGTTAATCTCCTGACCTCTACCGGTGTATCTCACTGACCTGTCCTAGTTAATCTCCTGACCTCTACCAGTGTATCTCACTGACCTGTCCTAGTTAATCTCATGACCTCTACCAGTGTATCTCACTGACCTGTCCTAGTTAATCTCCCGACCTCTACCGGTGTATCTCACTGACCTGTCCTAGTTAATCTCCTGACCTCTACCAGTGTATCTCACTGACCTGTCCTAGTTAATCTCCTGACCTCTACCGGTGTATCTCACTGTTCTGTCCTAGTTAATCTCCTGACCTCTACCAGTGTATCTCACTGACCTGTCCTAGTTAATCTCCTGACCTCTACCGGTGTATCTCACTGACCTGTCCTAGTTAATCTCCTGACCTCTACCAGTGTATCTCACTGACCTGTCCTAGTTAATCTCCTGACCTCTACCAGTGTATCTCACTGACCTGTACTAGTTAATCTCCTGACCTCTACCGGTGTATCTCACTGACCTGTCCTAGTTAATCTCCTGAACTCTACCAGTGTATCTCACTGACCTGTCCTAGTTAATCTCCTGACCTCTACCGGTGTATCTCACTGACCTGTCCTAGTTAATCTCCTGACCTCTACCGATGTATCTCACTGACCTGTACTAGTTAATCTCCTGAACTCTACCGGTGTATCTCACTGACCTGTCCTAGTTAATCTCCTGAACTCTACCAGTGTATCTCACTGACCTGTACTAGTTAATCTCCTGACCTCTACCGGTGTATCTCACTGACCTGTCCTAGTTAATCTCCTGACCTCTACCAGTGTATCTCACTGACCTGTCCTAGTTAATCTCCTGACCTCTACCAGTGTATCTCACTGACCTGTCCTAGTTAATCTCCTGACCTCTACCAGTGTATCTCACTGACCTGTCCTAGTTAATCTCCTGACCTCTACCGGTGTATCTCACTGACCTGTCCTAGTTAATCTCCTGACCTCTACCAGTGTATCTCACTGACCTGTCCTAGTTAATCTCATGACCTCTACCAGTGTATCTCACTGACCTGTCCTAGTTAATCTCCCGACCTCTACCGGTGTATCTCACTGACCTGTCCTAGTTAATCTCCTGACCTCTACCAGTGTATCTCACTGACCTGTCCTAGTTAATCTCCTGACCTCTACCGGTGTATCTCACTGTTCTGTCCTAGTTAATCTCCTGACCTCTACCAATGTATCTCACTGACCTGTCCTAGTTAATCTCCTGACCTCTACCAGTGTATCTCACTGACCTGTCCTAGTTAATCTCCTGACCTCTACCAGTGTATCTCACTGACCTGTCCTAGTTAATCTCCTGACCTCTACCAGTGTATCTCACTGACCTGTCCTAGTTAATCTCCTGACCTCTACCGGTGTATCTCACTGACCTGTCCTAGTTAATCTCCTGACCTCTACCAGTGTATCTCACTGACCTGTCCTAGTTAATCTCATGACCTCTACCAGTGTATCTCACTGACCTGTCCTAGTTAATCTCCCGACCTCTACCGGTGTATCTCACTGACCTGTCCTAGTTAATCTCCCGACCTCTACCGGTGTATCTCACTGACCTGTACTAGTTAATCTCCTGACCTCTACCGGTGTATCTCACTGTTCTGTCCTAGTTAATCTCATGACCTCTACCAGTGTATCTCACTGACCTGTCCTAGTTAATCTCCCGACCTCTACCGGTGTATCTCACTGCCTTTTACTAGTGTATTTCACTGACTTATAATAGTGTATCTCACTTAACTTCACTAATGTATTTAACTTCTATTAGAGTATTTCACTCACCTCTACTATTGTATCTCCCTGACTCACTAATATATTTCTTGGACCTACTAGCATATCTCACTGACCTATCATTCTTTATCACTGGCTTACAAAGCATTCTATTCCATTTGAGGTAAGTAGTATTCGCCTGTAAAGAGTACGGGAAACCTTACCTAGCAATTATTCCTCACTCCCCCCTCAAGGCACCAGTCAAAGGTTTATAAAACACATTTCCGGAACTGCGTCAGGTGTGCTAACCACGGTTCCAAGCCTACTTAAATTCCTTCAGTATCAAGAGGACATGTTAATAAAATGTGATGGAGGCTGGTTTTATCAAAACGTATTTTACACCGATATAACACAAATGAGGAAGATGAAGTTTAGAGTAAGTGCACCCTCATTGGCATAAAACAGGGGCTTCTATTATTATTATTATTATTATTATTATTAGCACTGTGGCTTACTATCCATTCGGGTTATACGCTCTTACACTAATGTGTAATGGTAGGGTTATTGTGAGATGAAATGAAGGACCTACAGTTTAACGTGTAATCCGAACCACGGTGGAGGCCTGGCATTCCCCACATTCACAAGATGTCTTGTCAGAGGTGAAGGAAGGGTTTGGTAATCAGATAAATCTGTGCCGGGACCGAGGATTGAACCCCGGACCCCAGCACAGAAGTCTGACACCTTACCCCTAGACCACCAGGTCACCGGAGCCCTTGGAGAAAGGGAAAAGTGGGGAGGGTTGGTGCTAAGTTAATCAGGAAAAAAACTTCATTTTAGGAATACAAATACAATTTATTAAATTAAATGCTCTTTAGCACCACGTCTTACCACCTGATTAGGTTGTACGTTTTTGCATTAATTACGCTAGTCGGTTAGGGATTAGGAGATTTAATTTAGTGGAAATGCACTCACATTTGCGTGGAAGGAGTTTGGAAAACCACCCTAAGGGCACCCAACTGGGATCGAACCCCGATCTCCCCGTCTTCAGTAGTCTAGGCTGACACGAGAGTAGCGCGTCAAACCAAGCGGCCACCAAAGTGGGTAAATAAAATCTTGAAAAAATAATAGTATAATAATCATGAATACTAAATAATAGTTTGATTATTTAAAATATTTTAAAACTAACCATTTTTAATAAATAATTGTTCAGATTTGTTGGTGCAAACTTCCATTTCGCTGTGACTTGTGTTTGCTAAGGAAAACAATAGAGCGTTGCTTGTATAAGCTACGTGGAGAAACAGGGGTAAAGGGGGAGGAAATCCAATTGAGTTAGTTCTGTCATCTGTTAGACAGTCATTAGACCTTTATAATGAGCTTTAGAGAATGGTTAAAAGATTATTAATTATTTTTTAAGTATTTTCTGGGGTCCTTCCGGGGCTTGAGATTCAAAGGTTGTCCTCAAAAATGTGTGTAACGTGACTTCCCCATTGTCCTTCGCACTCTTCTTATTTAATATTTTGCATTCCATATTGTTGTATTAAATGTGAATACATTCTTTAATTCATTATCATTATCATTATTATTACTAAATTTCCTACGGACCACTTGGTAAATCGTTTGAAAAACACTGGCGTGAAGGAATAATGTAACAGTGGTTAGCAAAACCATACCAGTACACCTTTTCCTCCCGGTTAATCCGAACAAGTTTTGGTCCCAATTAGTTCAGATGAACGAAGTTTTAATGTAAATACATATATGTTTGTATCTATAAAAATTACCGCACTCTAATAATCTGTGGCGACTTGGATAGATGGCCACTTTAATGAATTATTTTGGCCGATCATTATGGAAATCTGTTCCCACCGGGACATAAATCGCGCCATCGAACTCACAAGAGAATAGAAAGAGACAACAGCGCCTGTTTTTACTGGTATAAATCTTGGTTAAATGTAGGAGGGGGGTGGTACAGCCCACATTACCCCCCCCTCCCTCCAGGACATGGATTTATCACCTACAAGAAGCCACGGGAGGGGTTGAAGGGGGTTGAGAAATGAATCTTGCCTCAATTGCGAACAGCTGTTGTCGCTTTCAGCAGGGAGGGTGTAATGGTCCCCCATTCCTTTATTACTACACAATACCTCAGCCCCCCTCACCCCCTCTACATAACAACAATCTGTGAAATAAACTCATCATGTCCAATAACAAGGAAATCACATAGGTGGTCGTGTGGTCTAATGCGTCACTATCGCAATATACTAGCTTGTCAATGACGTGGAGTCCTTTTCGGGTGTACTGAGGGTACATTAGTCAAAATGGTTTTTCTACTCTCCATCCACGCAAATGAAAGGACATTTCCTATACACTATATTATCGTAATCCTCTACTAATCCTATGTTTCCCAAACTTTTACATTAAGATTCTAGGAAAAAAACCAAGTGAAAGAAGCCCACATGGAAAAATGCTCACATTAAAAGTGTGCCCACGGAAAAATTTTCATTGAGACAAATGCCCCCATTCATTTTAACTTTTTCATCAAAAGAGAAAGTATTGTAATAATGAAAAAATCTAAATCTAAATAAAAAATGTAAACAAGAATAAAACTGCATTTTACAATTATGTCTTTCTATGTATGTGCTCAAACTTGATATTTATTTTTTACAAGTTTATACCTACGGATTTTTCTTTCTTTCTCTTTTTCACCCTAGCCCTCAAATTAAGGATGGTGAGTGCTTTTTTTGAATTCCAATTACTAAAATAACTTTAACGATTTTGATTGAAATTGATGTGTTACCACCCAAATAAGTGCGATAACACCTTATATTTGGTTTTCAGGTAAAAATTAATTGAAGGGCTGATAAGTAATTTTAGAAAATTAGAAATATTATGAAAGCGTCTCTAATGATTTTGTTCCAAATTAGTATATGTGGTATATATGTCACTAAAAAAATAAATTGTACTGAACTCCGCACGGACTTTCTCACTCTAGTGTTTAAAAATGTAAATATTTACTCAAAATTTGTAATATAATATACACTAGCGATCCCGCGAACAAATTTGCTCTAATTACAAACTTCTTTTTACTCACAGTTATACATTTTATAATTTTATTTCTAGACAAATAACGTCTTCATTTGTACATCTGGACCAATACAAAATATCGATATTGGGTCTCCAGGAGTCAACACTTCGTATTAAAATTTTGACTTCCGGTTAAATTATTCAACATTTTTTTAGGGGATGAACATCTTATGGTTATCGCATTGCTATTAAATTTCTATTTTATAAATTTTGACCAATAAAATAGGTAATTATTGACTATTGGGTATAAATGAGTGATATAAATCATTTCTGTAACAGAGGTGGATAATATATATATATATATATACTTATAAAATAACATGTCCTGACTGACTGACTGATTCATCATCGCCGAGCGCAAACTATCAAGGCTACAAGCATGAAATTCGGACTGTATATTCATTTTGTTATGTAGGCACCCACTAAGAAAGGATTTTAGAAAATTCCACCCCAAAGGGGTCAAAATAGGGGATGATAATATGTATGAAAGTCCGTCATTTTGAAAGTTACATAAACAAAATTTTGTATTTCGGTTATTGACGTAAAACAAATAAATGCGTGTTTCAGGAATTTTGGAAATTTTATTTAATAAGGGATGAAAAAGGGGGTGAAAGTTTGAATCGGACTTGCATTATTTTTGATCTGAGGTCAAGTTATGGTCATCAACGTAACGTAATATTTTAAATTAATCTGTAAATACATATGTATATTTTCGTATTTGTATATAATCAACTTCCACGCGAGCAAAGCCGCGGGCAACAGCTATCTAGTATATATATATATATATATATATATTAGCAGCCTGTCCTACTCTCCGGTCGGGCTATTTGTAGGCCTATATATACTAATTACGCTGGATGAGGAAAGTAGAGAGGAATACTATCCTCAACAGTAAGCCCAACTGGGATTTGAACACCAATCTCACCATCACAGGCAATCGAGAGTGACGCCTTAGATCATTTGACCACCAAGAATGTAACAACAGGCTTATTCGAGTGTGTGGATACTTGGAATAAACGTCAAGCTCGTCTGGCATGGTTTACCGGTGACGAGAAGGGTCACGGTTTGAATCCCGGCCGGGTGTGATATTCCTTGAAATGGTTTCCTACGGCACGTAGATGTAGGTGCACTTCCCCCAAATTGTACCTGTCTGAGACACACGTTGGTAGTCGCGTGGTTTGTGAAACGTCTCCCCGGTGTTAGATCGGATTAACGGTGACGAGAAGACCAGGCCTCGAATACCGGCTGGATGTACGGAGGATTTTCCTAAATATTTTCCCACTCTCTCTCCACGCCAATATGAATAACCCTCTCAATCTGTACCTTCTTTAACCTCATTTCACAGGGGTAGCTACTATTACAACCTGGATGGGTGGTAAGACTTGGTTAAAAGAAACTTTCTCGTCCCTCAGTTAAATGTGGATATACCCGGACGGGTGGTAAGACGCGGTGCACCCAGTAAAGAACCCCACAATGGGAACCTGAGTGCACAGAACCAGACTCGAACTCAACGAAGTGAGGCCTTGGGCGACGTGTGTTATTTATAAATACAAAATAAGGTATTCTCGTTTCCAGAGATTCTCTGGTAAACTAATTTTTTTTTTCATTTTTGTAAAGGTGCACCCCGCACCCCTATAACCCCTATCCCCCCATCTACAACATAACCCTCTCAACCTAAAGAAACTCAGCAACCAAACCTTACCAATTTCTAAAATATTCCCCTATTTTATTTATTCCCAGGACAAATCTCTCAAGTTCAATTGATGAGGTATTTCCACAATTTTTAAGAGATACCGGGGTAAATGGGGTCACAGTCTCGGGTCTAAGAACAGCAGTCGAGTAGAGGCTACCCACGCATGCAGCGAATACAAGAAATAGCGAGAATCTAGCTGACATTCCTCAACGGGAGACAAGGGAGGTTGTCATATTTTATTGAAACTTGTAAGAGCCGCATTATTTACCGGAGACGCCAATACATGTTGGCGAAGACGCCGTGGAGGGGGAGTACGCCTACCACACATATTATTCATGCTTTAACTTGAGTACTACAAAGGGGATGATGTGATATTACCAACGGCCTTTTTAGTCTGGTCTACAAGTGACGGCGAAAATGGAATTCGAAACACAACTCGGTGTAGTAGGCTTATTGAGTTTCCTCACTGCCCACTTTCCTTCCACCGCAAACTCAGGTACATTTCTTGCTCATTTTACCATCCTCGTCCATATGGAGAATACCTCAATTGACTATGTTTTCTGGTTCGAGCGTAATTTTATATTCAACTAGCTTTTACCCGTCGCGGCTTCGCCCGCAATAATTGATAACATCTTTTAATTTTTAACTAAACTGTTTTGGTCATAAATCAAAATTTATTTTTTTCAAATATCTATGCATTTTTCTTAGTTCTAGCTGTAAATAATTTTCACTTTTAAATATTTCGTAATAAAATAAATATATATTATTTAAGCTATCAATTATAAAAAAAAAAATTTTAACTTCATAATTAGTAAGATAAATAAATTAAATTTAAAAAATTTCGAACCACATAGCTAAAATCACATAATATTTATTATTTATTAATATGAAACTACTTCACACTAATTACTATTTACTTTAATTACAAAATATTAAATCACAAATTCTTAAATAATATCATTTCAATCACATTATAATCATATATTTATTATTATTATTTAAAATCAAAGGTTGGGAATAGTCCTATATGTTATTCCAGGACATACTCTACCAACGTACAAAGTTTCAATCGAATCCGTTCAGCAGTTTTGTCGTGATTGAGCAACAAACATCCAAACACACAAACTTTCGCATTTATAATATTAGTAAGATATTCCGTTTAATCAGGAGTAAGACGTGAGATTGGTGGACTCCCGAGACTAGACTATAAATAGAGCCCTAACTCTCAGATGGTCGCTGCTGGCAAAATCTCCACCACCACTTCTATATTAGAGATAATAATGAAGAAGAGGAGGAAGAGACCTTACAATCTTCCTCTTACTCTGTGACACGCAGCTCAAATTTTAGTGCACTGTTTTTTGTCGACATTAAAAATCTTACCTTCTCAGAGTTTAGGAGAGGAAAGATTTAAGACTTCCCCTTGAAATATGTATGAAGACGAGTCCTCTTACCTTGTTAATCGCTCTAGTTTAAGGAGCACTAGACGTAATCTTCCACCGATCTATAAGCTATTTCATTTCTTATTTTCTAATATAACATCTTACTTATTTCCATATTTATAATATTTTGGACCGTGTTCGTGAAGATTCGTATATTTTAATCTGACGTCAGCTGGTCGTGATATCACTAGGGAGTCTAATTGGCCCGCGCGCCAACAGAGGATAATTTGTCACCTAGGAGCCCGCAGGATAAGGAACAGCGACATGAAGATCTATGACTCCCAGACGTTCTTTTACAAATGAGAAAAAATAACCAGAATTATTCTCTGAAAATGTGGCATTTTTTATTTGTGTCTTAAGACAGGTTTACTTCTTAAATCTTCTGAGTGGTCAGATAGACTGACTACAAGTCTAAAGGAACATCCTGTCTGGTCAGGTAGACTGACCACAAGTCTAGAGAAGCATCCTGTCTGGTCAGGGAGACTGACCACAAGTCTAGAGAAGCATCCTGTCTGGTTAGGGAGACTGACCACAAGTCTAGAGAAGCATCCTGTCTGGTCAGGGAGCCTGACCACAAGTCTAGAGGACCCTGGTTACATCCTGTCTGGTCAGGGAGACTGACCACAAGTCTAGAGAAGCATCCTGTCTGGTCAGGGAGACTGACCACAAGTCTAGAGGACCCTGGTTACATCCTGTCTGGTCAGGGAGACTGACCACAAGTCTAGAGAAGCATCCTGTCTGGTCAGGGAGACTGACCACAAGTCTAGAGGACCCTGGTTACATCCTGTCTGGTCAGGGAGACTGACCACAAGTCTAGAGAAGCATCCTGTCTGGTCAGGGAGACTGACTACAAGTCTAGAGAAGCATCCTGTCTGGTCAGGGAGACTGACTACATGTCTAGAGGACCCTGGTTAGTAGTGTTCCCGCCCAAATATACTCTGTTCCTCTGACGAGTCAATCACATACATCCTGTTTGATAGAATTACCATTATAATTGACCTACATTGCTAAGTACAGTGTGTGATTTTCCTCTCACATCCGCGAGAAATCTACAGTTACTCCCGGAGGCCAAAGTAATTACTCGGCTTGGGTAGTAAGGCTCAAGGGACATCAAGCAACGTTACGTGGATCTTTGTGTTAAGAGAATTCATAAACACACTATCCCTAGATATTTAAAGCGTTATATCTTATGAATTTATGTAAAGATTATATATACGCCATGATTTTTTTTCCATGGATATTTACCATTTGAACTTATGTAAAAGTTATAAATTATTTCATCATATTATATAGATGCTGTGATTTTTCCTAGATATTTGAAGCGTAACAACTTATGAATTTATGTAAAAGTTATATATTATTTCATCAAAATATTGTGGCGTACATTAAATAATATTTAAAATACATTTATTTGTTGTTTAATGCTATTTGTTTTTGTTTGGCATTTTTAAATTTTGATTCAAGGTCCTCATAATTGTATTTGATATTTCTTATGAATTTATGAAAAAGTTATATATTATTTCGTCAACATTAGTTATCTATAGGCACAACAGTTACCATTTATAAATGAATGTGTTAGATTTTGTGTGTATGTGAGTCCTTACTTTAAACCCATTTAGTTAAACTCATAAACCAATATCTAAGCAGTTAAACTGTTTGAAATGATAATATTAATAGTATACTTGTTCCTCCTTTCTACTCATATAATACAGTTTTTTCTTCTTTTTTTTTCTAAAGCCATATTAACTACACATGTGTAATCAATAAAGCTTAACACTTACCACTCTGCACTATTTAATATTTCATTCTGGCAATGTTGCCATCTCCTTCCTGTCTTTAATTCTCCAAGTATTTCTAAACAACATATTCTAGGTTTTTTAATTAATAATAACCAAATTTTTCTTACTAGTTATTTATTTATTGACAAACAGCAAGTGATTAATAAATAATATTTAAAACCTTCAAAGCATACAACGGAAACAACATAAAGTTGTTTTTTAATGCCAATCACCAATGTTATTTAGTCCTTGTGAGCTGTACAAGTAATTAAGTGGAGCTCCGATTGATGCGGTTAGAGTTGCTCTATTAAATGGAGGGTATTTTCATTACACTATTTCCAACCATCCTTACACACAAATTCTGATACACTTACCCTTCATAAATACTTTTATTATTCCTACCCCATTAGCGTAATCAAATTATTGTGTGACATGTCACCACTAGCTCCGATAACGTCAGCAGATTTTGTGAATTAAAGCTACGGCAACATGTTTTTAAAGGAAAATGCCTAGTCTCTTAATCCACTTTTAAACATCACACTTTATCCTCCGAGATATGTCATACAGTGTGGTTTGGATTTAAATCGCTTACAATCCAAATAATAGACAGACTTTGGAAGGAAGACGTTAGCGAAACTGCTCAGACCGATTATGTAGTCATCGGGCGTTTCACCCATAATTTTAACATTTGAATAAGTTTTGTACATTGTTACATCCTCGATATTTATGGGTTCTTCGGACTTTACCTCCTCCTCCTCCGTTGGTTGCGAGCACGCAGGTGAGTCTGATATCTGGTATGCGGACGACTCTAGGGATGAGGGCGGTGGTAGCAGCGTCGTGAAGGGTCATGACGGTTGGTGTGGAGGCCTGGACAACACGGCCACCACGTCCCCTTTGCGGAAATTGTACACAGCACATGTCATATCACACAGGTAGGTCTCGATTCTCTCGTAGGGTAGTACTTCAGTCACTCTTATCGTGTGACAGGTAGAGTCACAGAACTCTATGTAGCCTCGCTCCTCTATGTCGTGGTTCACTACTTTGTAAATTACATTTCTATAGCTCACCGCTACACTGTGAATATTTTCTGCTATCATATAGGCACGCTCCGCAATCGTATGACCCATAAACATTAAATTAATATAGCCGGTCCTAGGCATGGTTAGCGTACCTGACTTCTAAACGCGTTGGATGATTTGCTGAGTCTTTAACCTGTCCACTGTGAAATTCAGTAGTACACGTCTTTAACTCTTGCACTTATGTTAAACTTGTTCTAACTGCCAGTGAAGATGTGTTGCCTGATGTTGTTCTAAACGGCTCGATGCTGCTGCCCGTTTCTTAAACGCGTTCAAAGTTTATAATTCTAAGTGTACTGGATTTTAGTCCAGCGAAGGTAAATATCATTTTTTCCTTATTACGATCACAGACGTCTTCATCCGTTAGAGTACCAAAATGACAGGGTAAAAATACACCAAATTCGCCATCTAGATACGCTATTAGGCGTATCCTGAACTTTGTATTGACCTCTTTTAATTTATCCACCGAGTACTTTTGATCGACGATTAGATCACTCAATTTTACGGTCCGCACGGCGTCAACAATATTTACCAGCTGCTGTAACTTGTCCATCTTGATCCGATCTACAGACGCTTATAGATAATCGACCAAGCGACCCCCTATATATTCACCCCCCGATCGACATCACGTGGTCTTGTGGTGGTAACCTAACCAAAACACTCTGGGAAATAACATTAAGATTTCTCACGTATGTGGAAAGGAGGCTGGGGAAGATCACAGTGCTCTATCTATAACTGTAGGTAAATTATAACGGTAAATCTATCAAATAGGAGGTGAGTGATATGACTCGTCAGAGGAACAAGGGTTCCATCTGGGTGGTTACATCCTGTCTGGTTAGTGAGATTGACTACAGGTCTATAGGACCCGGATATATCCTGTTTGGTGAGGAAAACTGACTACAAGTCTAGAGGAGCATTCTCTCTGGTCAGGGAGGCTGGTACATGTCTACAGGAACCTTTCTCCATTTTGTCTGTACACACGTTCTTATGTAGGTTGGGACAAAAATTGCAAAAATCAATCATATGTAAACTACACTTGGCTTAGAACTAGAATAAAAATCCGCAGGGACATATAAAATTGTAAGACAATTTTTTGGGGGTTTAGAAGGCAAATAAAAATTAAATATCCATTATAGCCTCTAAATCGAAAATTTCACAATCAAATTATTTCATTTAGGAGCTTAGACCTACATGAGAAAATAAAATAACAAAATACAAAATGAATTATTCTAAAATGAAAAAATTACGAAACTTACCTAAATTTTCCTGTTAATAGAAAAAAGAATTGTTAATACTTCACTGTGATGCGTTTCCTTGATTGAGGGTGAAGATGACAATTTTCAGGGACATTTAGAATCAGAAAATTTTCCGCAGCGTTGGCTTGCAGTTAAGAGGTTAAATTGTAGAGGTGACACCTAAATCCTATTGTCCTCCAAAATATAGTGTGTTAAGAGACGAATGGGCTATCATAAGGGGGAATGGGCTGAGGAATGGGGAGGGGAAGTTAATTAGCTAGGAGAATAGGGGTGTGGGGGGACAAAATATTGGGCCAATCTCAAACTATTTTAGCTAAGATATTGATGATAAAAAATTGAAATATGATTTATGAACAAAATGGGTCTACAAAGGCTCCCATTAATTTGTTTCTTTACTATTTTTATTTAGCACCCCGTCTTACTACCTGTTCGGATTGTACGCCTATGTACTAATTACTCTAATGAGTTTGGGATTAGGTAGGTTGAATTAAGAGAAATTGCACCCGTGAGAGTGTAAAACAATATAGGAAAAACCGTTCCCAGTGCAACCGACTGGTATCGAACACGGATCTCTCTCTCATCGGCAGTATAGTCTATTGCGAGAATGGCGCGTTAGACCGTGTGGCCAGTGAAGTTCATTTGATGATGTTTCTGGTATTAACACCCTCAGGAGAAACTAATT
>JBCFYV010004900.1:0-17722 GCA_039000515.1 Timema cristinae
GGGGGGGAGGGGGGGTTTCCCGTCTGTATCTAACCAAATCATAAAAACCCGTCCCCGCGACCACCGTCTCCTCCGACGAATCACCCCCCACATCTCCTACACCCTCCCCCCCTACCCTCCCAATGCCCTGAAAATCCTATGCAGCTATAAGCGCCTATAAGAATACCTCCTCACACTAATTCCTGTGCCCTGAAAACCCTAAAAGTATGTTACTGGGGGGGATACGAGTGACTGGCCTCAAAAAGGAAGGGGTGATGAGTGACATAGCCTGGGGAAATGAGAGGACAAAAATGACCGACACTAATCGAACAGCTGGTGCTGTTGTAATTAATTTAATTTTACTGCTCTCATATTTTTTTCTATCTTTTTATTAATTTATTTAAATGATTTGTTTTAAAAGGGCTAGCTTTGGGACCCTTATCCTTGGGGGCCCCCTGCGGACTAGTGACGGACATAATAGGATTAATAGAATCGATTCATTCGATTCTTTCAAAATCATTCTAATTAAAAATCATTCGAATGAAAACAGTAGCTGACTTGACGTGAGCTGGCCGATTCATTCTCTTACCACTCCTTGTCAGAAGTGCTGAGGAAAATTGACCTTATGATTATGAATGTTTCTAGGCTATCTCTATACAGGTCTTAATTTTTATTAGGTTCATTTTCAATAAATATTTCCCATTGCTATACAATAATCGAACTTACGCTTTCGAAATGATTATAAGGCTAAGTTAATACTAAGTTTAAGTGGTTGTACAGTTTACAATCGAATATTAGCCAAAAATAGTTCGAATGAAAATTACAAAATGATTTCGATTATTATGCTACGTAGATTGTTCTTTTTCATTTCCTTAAATTTTACCATCCTAATCAACTAAAGGCAAATAGCACGAACGTTTTGATAGATAATTTTTTAACGTTGACTTAAATTTATTAAATAGTTAAGTATAAATAGGATTGTGAGCTTAAGTTTTCCCGAGCCAATAGGAAGCCCTTGTTTTCTACTATTGGACAAGCCAGCAGCAGTGGAGGGTATTTAACACGGTGTTTCCTTGGTCAGAGGCCAGTCGGAGAGTAGCTACCCAACCGGGTTTGCCGTTTGAAAGAGCTATTAAATGTCTTAATGTTATGAAAGAGCAATTTGTTTAACTTACTCTCCTTCTGCCATCATCCTTTACCTCCCACCATGACTCATGTTGCCGGGACTCCCATCCTACCTCCCACCGCTACTCACGTTGCCGGGACTTCATCCTACCTCCCACCGTGACTCACGTTGCCGGACTTCATCCCACCTCCAACCGCGACTCAATTCTACCTCTCACCATGGCTCACGTTGCCTAGACCCCATCCTACCTCCTACCGCAACTGCCATTACCGGGACAGCACCCTAACGCCCCACCTCGGGACATCCTTCTGTTCCACCGCGACTAACGTTTCCGAAACAATCTCGCCAACTCTTTTCCTACCCCTACCTACACGGGTAGAAACACAACGTCACCGTCGTGACATCAACCAGTTACCCCCGAAGCCGCAGCGAGGGATAGCAGGTTTTTATTGAGTAATTTGGTCAGGAGAAAAAATAATGTGAACTGAACTTGATATGGCCATGGTGCACTTGATATGGCTACCTGGCTTGCCATCAGGAACAGGCCAGCTTTCACGAAAATCGTTTGAATATGAACCACTCGTAAAAGATACGCCATCAACAACAACACCAATCGAAAGCGTATTCAAAACTGAATAGAGTACGATGGTTTTCACGAAAAAAGTATTTGATAAACATGCGTAAAACAAGGTGAATTACCAGAGAAAAACAAGAAGAGGTTCTACGAAAAACACAAAACCGGCAACTGACGACATATTTCTCAACCTGGCTGGATGGGAAATTATTACGTGACACACTAGGAGGCCCCCTCACTGGATGCTGATGCCATCCAGTGGATTTTTTGGTTAGCTAACTCACAATAGGGGGGTGGTTTATATCAAAAAACATGGCCATAAACGAGCACCCACCTTATTGCTCTAGCAGAAACATAGAGTTTAATTTTAGTCGCGTTGTGGTATCAACAGTTGTTGAACATCGGCATGGCATGGTTGCATTAGATGATAGACTTATTAAATGAAAAGAAAAAGTTTTCATAAATTTAAGTACAACCTTGACAGATATTCAACAACTTTTGGGGATCAGCATGAAAGAAATATAATACTCTAGTTTTGTCTGAAGCAACATTGATTTATTTTGAGCACATTTGACTTATTTGAGCAAAAAAATATTTTTATGTAAAAAACTGCAAAAAACTGACCTTTTCTCGCCCTTTTTCCCACATCCCCACGTTAAAGAGTGATTTTTGAGTTCCTGTACATAATCAACTATATCTCATAGTGTAATTGTGATATAGTTATAACTAACCATTACTTGTCATTTAGAAAATAAACAAATATATTTGTACATACTTCAGACAAATGGAGCAGTCGATCGAGAGCGGTCCCGCCACAGCGTCTTGTGCTAGTTTCTCTATTTAAAAAAAATATAAGAATCATGTCTATTTGATCTAGAGAGCTTGATTAAAGCTTTCCCCTACTAAAAACATTAACACTAGCCCTAACATTGGTAAATTCATGTAAGCTAAACCCCTTTACAGCAATTTTTTTTTAGAGTTCTTGAATTGCGAGTCAATAATAATACACTGCCATTATTGATTAAAAACCCTCTATATATTACAATTTCTAGTGTGTAGACCAGTTGTTCCCAACCTGGGGCGATCGCCCCCAAGTGGATGATTTGGATTATCAGGGGGCAATAAATAATGGGGGGCGATTTGGGGGGGATCAGTATTCAAGGAAGAAAAATTAAAATAGTACTAAAAAATAAAAGTTGCCGGTACACGAGTCACTGGCTATTCTCAGCCAGCGGTTCACAGCACTCACCCCTCTCCACAGTGCCCATCTTTTTTTGCTCGCGCTCCCGACGGGTGCTAAACCCCCTCCCCCCCTGCCCACAACCACTTGCCATTGACTCATTGTCTTAGTCTTCACTAGCCTTTGTGGCCCCCACCTTTCAGTTTTTTGTGCTGTCTTTTCTTTTTTTTGGGCGTTTTTTTTGAAGTAAAAATTTCAGCCAATGGTTTTAAAAAAAGAAGAAGGTCGTCAATACTCCTGGGTTTTTAAAATTCGGTTTTATGCTTTCACCAAAAAAATTGAAATTTCCACATTGTTTCTGTTGAAAAAACATTTCTAGTAATGAAGCCATGAACCTTTCGCAAATGAAAGCATTTATCAAGAGTACACGTGATAAATGAAAAAAACTTAGTTTTTTTCAAAACCTCAAAACTAAATATAAGGGCCTAATGGAGTGAATTTTTTAAAAAAACAAGCAAACCGTCTTGAAAAAGGCTTTTGCTTCTTACGAGGTGTTTTTAAATTGATCGCAAAAATGTGGTAAACCTCACAAGTTGGCAAAATCTTGTTTTTACCGGCACCAAAAAAATTTTTGAATCATACAGGAGGGGGCCCTAGTAATAAAAAATCTATGGGTTTCCCTTTTGAGCAACAATACTTTTTCCCAGTTGAATTGACAAAATGGCCAGGGACTTGAATCCAAACTATAAATTTTGTTGAAAAAAGAAAATTTGGATTGCAGATTGATAATCAACTGTGTTTGAAACAAAGCAATTTTATTAGCTTATTGAGTTTATCAAGAAAAAGGAAATTACCAAGGAAATGTTGTTTGCTAGAATTTTATCACTGATACAAAGGGGAGCGTCGTTTTTTAAAAGTGGGAAGATTTTTTGAGAAAAAAGAGTTTCCCCTAACAAACGTGAGCCTTGGGAACAGACGGTGCCCCCCTGCCAGTCGGGTTATGCTGGGTTTCTCCCCCCTTTAAGAAAGAGGCCAGAGGTCACACTATTCACTGGGTCATTCACGAAACACTTAGCTGCGAAAAAATTGAGGGGTTCCTGAAAAACCCCTAAAATGGTTTACTGGTGTCAACAAATTAAAGCTAATGCCTAAATGAGCGTCTTTTCCCGACAACTTTGCGATGAAAATGATGGGAATTCGAACGCTTGTTTCTAATACGGTCGTGAGGTGGTTTTCCCAAAGGAAATTTTTGCGCCCGTTTCTTCGAATTATTTGACAGGTTACGGGTTTTTCTCCACGTCTGATCTGTTTTAAATGGAATTTGAAGCAAGCAAGTTGTAATTGGCACCTTACAGTATTTTTGAAAAAAAACAAAGTAAATAAAAGGTTCAAGGAAAAAAGATAAACCTTATAAGGGCCCAAAAGGGGAATTATTTACATTCACCCCAAGTATGATATTCCAGGAAATATTGGCTGTAAAGGATTCATTTTCCGCCCCTTAAAAAGTGTTCAGTGTCAGATAAGAGACCCCGAACCCCCAATGAAAAAATCCTAATTTTTATGATCACCTGACCAGAAAAAAACTGAAAGGGAAATCAAGATTTAAAGATTTGAACAAGTTAAAAATTTCCGGATTGGTTCTGATCCATTCTTTTTAAGTGTGAATAAGCTTGTGCTTTTTTCAGACAGGTTTCTGATCTGAAGTATGTGTGGGCAAAAATTATTTTCAAGGAGGGGTTTCGGTTAGGCGGGGTGAAGCTTTCGACCTTTCCACAATGGGGGGAAAAAAATAAACCATTTCCCATCTCGTTCCCACAGCTATTTGTTAAAAAAGGATTTAGTTTTTTGTCCCATCCTCACAAAAAAAAAATAAGTTGGACATTTGCCTCAAAGGAGACTTGCGCCTGAATTTGACGAACAAGAGCCGGATATTAAAGCTTTAATGAAATTCCCAAAGCACGGGGCACCTTTTAAAGGAAAAATAAAAAAATAAAAAAAGTTTTCAAACTTTATTTATTTTTTCAAATTTTAACTGTCAACTTTCTTAATTCTTCCGATTCCAATTTAAAAATAAAAAACATGTACCTTTTTTAAATGTCTGCAATGATCTTAGTTAATTATTTCACTTCTTTGTTCTTAAAAAAAATCTAAAAAAAATGTACTTTTTTTTTCATTTTTTTTAAAGGTGGGGATAAACTGTTTTGGTTGTTTTTATTACGGAAATAAAATTGTTTTAAAATAAAAAACTGCTTTATTATTTACACTTTATTTTAAATTTTAAAAATTAGGCATACAATAAAATTTAAAAAAAGGGGGGATAGGGTTTCAACCCCCGAAAGGGGAGAGGGCCACAAAGGTTGGGGGAACCATGGTGTAACCCTTTCGAGACATACCATTATTTTAATTTCGTGTGGTTTTGGGGTTTTTCGGAAAATTGGGGAAATACCAAAATCGAGGGGTGGAAAGCACTCGAAAACCCAAAAAATTTATGGGAATATCCTTCAGAGTAATCAAAATGGGAGAGTGATTCATTTATAGGTGATTGTTTAATGAAAAAGTTTTGTAATTTAAAAAGTCTAAATTTATATGCACAAAACAATATTAATTAATAATTAAAATCCCGCTGGGAAATTTTGTTTCTAAAATTTATTGTTCCACAGGAGTGTTTACAAACCGTTATGTATTGTACATATTTTAATTTATTTGAAAAGCCTGTCTCCATTCCCGTACGTATTATTGAAAAAGTTTTATTTTATGTTTTTGGTGACCGAATAAATGGTAAAAAAGTTATATTGTATAGAAATTTAAAATTTTACCAAAATATAAATTAAAGTTTTTGGTTTTTTAATTTTGGAACTTATTTATTTTATATACAAAAGCTCTTACTTTGTTTGATTTGGTAATTTTTTAAATTATTTTTATATTGGTATGTTTTAAAATAAAGTAAAAAATTAAAATCATTATAAATTTATGTAGGATAAAGAGAAATTTAGCTCCAAATACCCCATATAACTTCTTATTGTTACGATCTTTAAAGTGTTTTTTTCCCTTGCATAACTTTCTTGTTTTTACGAATTTTTGAATATAAAAGAATTTTAATGGTTCTGAAGTTTAAACCCCTATGTTCAGTCGGTAATTTTTCGTCAAAGAGCAGAGGAATAGGATTCATTCATGGCATGCTATAAAAAAGTATCATGGTGGATTGGGGGTTTCTTTTTTCCCCATATGAATCTAAGAAAGGGTAGGATGTTGTGTAGTTGTGGTTTTCATTTTCACACGTAGAGTTTAAGGCCGGGGGAGGGATTTGGGGTTTTTTCTTGAATTTTGAAGGAAGGTAAGCTATGTGCTAATGATTGGTTGGGGTTTAAAAAAGTATAAAGTGAATTTTTTTGTTTTAAAACAAAAACCTTTTTTTTAATTCTAAATCTTTAGTTAGAGTATGTATTAATGTTACACAGAGAACACATATTGAGGAGGGTTTTTTAGAGATTGCCTCGAAAAATCTTTGACATATTTAAATTGATTTAAATAATTGGGGAAAAAATTTTAAATGGTAATAACAAAATTAGATTGAAAATTGGGAAAAGAATTGTCAGGAA
The DNA here is from genome assembly GCA_039000515.1 of Timema cristinae. Taxonomy (NCBI): domain Eukaryota; kingdom Metazoa; phylum Arthropoda; class Insecta; order Phasmatodea; family Timematidae; genus Timema; species Timema cristinae. The sequence goes on from JBCFYV010004900.1 coordinate 6,459, forward strand.
ATGCATGGTATCACTTGGTTTGAAAGATGTTGACATCTGTGAAGTCAAGGAATGTTAAAAATCAGAATACAAACAATTTTTACAGGTTGTTCTTATGGTGTAAAACGTGGTCTCTTGCTAATGATGACATCTTTTTTTTAGGATGTTCAAAACAAGATGCTTGGAAAAATTTTTTGGGTAAAAAAAGTTGAGAAAATAGGGAGTAGGGGAGGTTTTTACATATTAAGGTTTAATTATTGTGTACTCATCAAAAGACTTTTTTATTATATTTTCTTATTTGAAAACCTTACTTTCTGTCCTGGGGGTTAACTGTAGCCCGGCCTATGTTACATTGTTTCTCTCCCTCCCGTAATGTTTTTATAATTTGCTTTATGTTAATTAATTTGATGTGATTATAGCCCAAATTAATTTCCCCTATTTCCCTATATTCTAATTGTAACGTGTTAAATTAAATTTTTTAAAAAGTAAAAGAAGAAGCCCTTAAAAGGAAAAAAACTATTATGCCAGACAAAGTTCCAAAAATGTGTGGAGATATAGACTACGCAACAAAGCGGGGGGCCCCCTTCTCCAACAGTTTTCCCCGCAACGAGGAAAACCCCTTGGAAAACCCAAAAGCGTCACTTTAAATAACCAACCGAAAATAGAAGGCCATTCCATATTCTTGCATTGGTTTTTTTTTTGTGGTGGTACATGATGTTGATGATTTTTTTTTTTTTTTTTCAACATTGGAACCCTTTCCAAATTTTTTATTGTTCCATGGTATAAATAGGCCGTCCTTGTTCGGTCCCTTTTATTTAAAAATAAACACTTTAGGAGAACTGCTTGGAAAAGTATAAGGGTAACCGAAGCTACCACGATGGTTGGGGGTCTGTGTTTCCCCCCACCCCCAAAGCGAACCCGGCGGATATATAAGTATTGAGGGATTAGAAATATTTTGTTGAGCCTCTTTATGTTTAATGTCCTTTGACGTAAGTTTTTGTTGTCTATGCGGGTGGTTTCCCGTGCCTTCAGGGATGTTTAATTTGTTGGTCCTAAGCCCCATTGTTCATGTTCTTATGACGTAGTTTTGTTACCGTATTCCCGAGTGTTTCTCTATGTTATGGGGTAGTTTATGTTTAGCCCCAACCCTTTCTATGTTTTGGGTTAGTGCAAATATTTGGGTCTTTTTGACCCCTTAACATTTGCCCCTGCGCGGTAGTTTAAAGTATAGAATTTATAATAAAAGAACCCGGTTATCTATTGATATGTTTCACATAATTGGATTTTTTAATGGGCACTTTTTCTGATGTGTCAACTGTTGTATGGTTTTCATGCCAGCCGTGGAAGTCTTTCTTGTCCCTAGTATGACCCCGTTTTTTTTTTTTGTGTGGTCCCTTGTTGAGTCCCCAGGTTGTAAAAATGATCACAATTTAGGGTTTGTTTGGGCGTTTAGTGGATAAAAAAAAATATACTATTTATTGGGCAGGGAGTATATTTAGGAAGAGTCCGGGCCTAGTTTCAGTAGCATCTAGTTTTTTGGTATTCCCTAGTACTGGTTGTAAAATAATTTTTTGTTTAGGATTATAACATTTTAAAGCCCATATAAACCCCTTTGGAGTTGAATGGGGTATTGTCATTTTAATTTTTCTCTCGTCTCCTTTAAATTTTTAAAAATTTTGTAGGGTTAGTTTTTTATAATTTTTGTTGAAAACAGTACTGGAAGTCTCTCATTTTACGGAGTTAAATAATTATAGAAAATTGTAATTACATTGATTACCGCCCCCTAAGTTATTTTTTTCCGGGGGAGTTTATTGCCTTTAAACCCATTTTAAATTTTTTAATTCCTGTTTTTAAAGGTTTCAACTTTCTTATTTAACCCTATGATCTTTAAAATGGGGGTTTAAAAAGGGGGGTGCTCGGGGCTTAAAACCTTTTGCTCCCTTTTTCAAACTGTTTTATTTATTATTCCGTTCCATTCTAAGTTTAAACAATGGATGCTTTTTTTAGTTTCTAACTGTAATACCATGTACTTCCTTTCACTTTTTCAATATTAATACAAGATTTGTTAAATTGTAAAAAATTATCATTCTTTGTTCCTTGTAATCAACATTTTTAAATTATACGATTGTATATTTTATTCTAATGTGGGCCCCCGGTATTTTACCCCCCCGGTACCTTGCCCCCCTGGGTTCCCACCCCTTTGGATCTAATAGTCTCCGGTCGGTGCGAGCCCCAGTGGGGCGAGCACCCTTTATCCACCACCTGGGGAAGTGCCCCAGGGAATTTTTTTTCCACCTACCTCCAGCAAAAACCACTAATGGACCCAAAATAAAATGAAAAGTTAGAAAATATAAACAAAAACTAACTTTAAAAATAAGCATTTCTTGCAAATTGGTGTCGCAGACCTCTTAAAATTTTTCCTTTTCTTTCATCTATGATAAAATTAATGAAGAAACCTTGATGGACGATTACTCCACATATCCTTCAGGCTGGGAAAAAAAAAGTGTGTCAGTGGCCCCCGGGTTCCAAATTTTCCCCCTTCACAAAATCTCCTGAGCCCCAAAATCGGTTGTTATCCATTTGGGTTTGGGTTTTCAATTTCTGGCTTTACTTTCTCACCCAAAAAAATGTCATATTTTCCCTTTCCTCAAAAAAGACTTCTGTTTGGAAGTGCCATTTCGCCCAATTTTCACCACCCTTTAAAATTTAAGCTTGATGTTTTTTGGCCGTCCACTTCAACAAAATTGCCCGTTTCTGTTATTTTTTTCCTTTTCCCAAAAAAAAACTTCATTTTCCCAAAAAAACACAGATCTAACCTTTCCGCCCCATCCCTTTTTTTTTAACCTCAAAAAACTTTTTAATCCAGTGTGGAAAAACCGTTTTTCTAGTGTTCTTTAGTGTTCCTGGGCCTTAACCTTTGGTGGTAGCGGACTTGCTTTCAGCGACACTGTTCAAACGTAGACATTTATTTGGAGAAAAATTTACAGCAATTATAATCATCGCAAATATCAAAAACAATGTAGTGTTCGTGAAAGGAAAAAAAAAAATGGTTCAATGTTGCCACACTATACACACAACAATTCCCCAAAAAAGAAAAAAAAAAAAAATATTTAAAATTGGAACAGACAATACGTCACAAAACCAACATCAGTCAAAAAACCAACAAAATTTGTCTGTAGGCCAGCTGCCTTCTGATTCTTTAATTTCACAGCCGGAGCGGGATAGCTTAGCTGCTGGAATTGTCTAAAAAGATGATCACCTCAAAAAAAAGCGGTTTTTTTTTGTAATTGGGGAAAATTGGGCCGTGCAGCATACAAGAAAGTTGGAATAAGAGTTGACAAAGAAAAGAGAATGAAAAAGGGGGTTTTAAATGTGAAATTTCATGTAATGGGAAAAAACGTAAAAAACACTAAACATATTTTTTAGAAATAAGATTTTTTGATCACAAAGACAGCGCGTGATAAAGTTTTCGTTAAAATTGAGGAAGAAATGAAAAAAGAGAAACAAAAAACGTGGTTTAAAAACTTGACTAGGGAAAAATAAATAAAAAGGAACTAATTAGGGTCTACCACCAAAAGAGAGGGGTTTAAACACTTCAAAGGAAAATAAAAAAAAAAATAACAACGATAGAGGGGCTGGGTGAGGGGAAATTGTTTTACCCGTGGTAAGTAAATAAAAACCCCGCCCAAAGCAATTTGGGGTAGATGGGGCAAATTTCACGGCCGTCCCCAACGGGCCCAAAAACACAGCCCCGCGTTTTACCATATTTGTGATTACCTCATAAAAACTCAACTTTAAAATTACCGAAAGGGTGTCTTAATTTAAAAAAAAAGGACGATATCACCCAAAAAGTAAAAATTAAATTTCCCAAAAAAAGGATCAGCAACAATGGAAAAAAGTTTAAAAAACAACTTCATAGCAACTTCTTTACAAAATTTCTTTGGCGACTTCATACCACTAGCGCCAGCCTAAAAGCAAACCCCCACGCTCGTACAAGAAATAAAAAATTAGGCATGAAACAATACCCCATTAAATCTAACCTAGGAATTAAAAGTTAACTTAACAATTTCTAACATAGCAATTAATTTTCCATTTTTTTACCCCCCCTAAAAATGGGAAAAAATATACAATTAAACCTGCTATTTTTGGGGAGTGGGTTTATATTAGACAACAACTTTTTATTTAATTGACCAACAATCCAATTTGTCTCAGACTCGGGTGCTATGGCAACTTCCCACTTACTACCCACGCGCTGAAGGCGCCAGCAAATTTATGTTTGGAGGGAACCCATTGATAACTTTTCAAATTACCCCTATAAGTGAAAATTTACTATAAACCTAGCAAGTTTTTTTTAATTAAAGTCTAAAGGGGGTTTTTCGAATGACATATTTTTTTAAGTTGTTTTCCCTTTTCCCTTTTTTTTAATATATATATATATATCTTTTTACAGTCAATATCTATTAATCTAAGAAAAAGTGATTCAGCCCAGAAAAAAATAAATTGAGATCTACATATATTATAAGACAACATAGTCTAATGCCAAATTCACCTCTATCTCTGACGAACAATTATCAGAGCAAGGTTTTTTTTTAGGAACGAGTCCATTTAAAAATTTAAAAGCGCTAAACCTAACATGATAAATAGAGATAAAAATAGGAAAACCAGTAACTAAAAACTTATACCAATTTTAAATTGTTACCCCCAAAAATTTATAAAGTCCAAAGGGTTAGGCATCTCAACCCATTTATCTTAATATTATTACATGGTAAAAATCGTAAACCTTTCACAAAAATATTCCAATAGTTAGCAAAAGCCCTAAAGTCCAGATATGTTATGCGTTCAGATAAGAGTAAAGTTTTAGTTTAACGTAGACATAGTTTTGAAATGTCAATAAAAGCAAGTTAAAAACTTTTTGGGATATTTACTAAGTAAAAATAATTGAAGCGCCTAAAAAGAATTTAGAAAGTCAGACATTTAACCCGAAAGGAATTTAGCTACATTGTAATTTTCGTCGCTATCGCCTATTCAAGCGACCTTCACAGCCACCCCAAGAGTGGCTCACAATTCACATGGTCGATCTTTTATACCGCACAAAAACACAGCTTGCAGAACATGGTGGGGAGGGGGGGAGACCAAAGAACGTAGACAGGGTGGGAAGGTTCTAGGAGCCTCACGGGAGCTAGTAGAAGCCCGCTCGTAAATTTGGTGGAGTGTTACTTCTTTTCTTCTTATGGTCTTTGGGGAAAGCGAATCGGCGGACGTTTTCCCAGTGGGCCGCCTCAGTTTAAAAGGAAGGTGTGATGACCAGGGTGGGACAATGGTCGGGGTGTTTACAGGGCATGGCCGGGACGTCTTCGTTAGAATTGGGTAAGTTTGCATTTTCCCCCATATTGTAACATTAGCTAGCGGTAAGTTCAAAGTAGGTGTTCCGTACAGCTTACTAGGTCCCTAAAAAAAAGAATCAGTATTCAAAACTTTGGGAGGGAAAAAAATTTGCAAGAGCTGAATGGAATTGCTGGAAAGGATTTACAGCAAAAAAATCGTTTTTTAAACTTTGAAAACCACTAGGAGAGAAAAATGTTAAAAAAGAAATCATTTTATTAAAAAGAAAGTTTCACTTATTATGATGAGTCAAAACAATGAGTGGAAATATTGTTGATTTTTTTAGGTTCGATTTCTGGTTGAAGGGACAAGTCTGAAGGGGCCACTAAAACCTTTTTATTGCTTGATTGAATAGGATTGTAATGAAAAGGGAAATTTCTAAGATTGTGTCCACCTAAGTCACTGGGATTCAGAAAAATTTATGAGGAACTTTAATTTCATTGCTTGTGAGGGAGGGCTGTATGTTTGGATCAGAGGGTTTTGTAACATTTTTAAAGAAAAAATTACTTCTATTGTTTGTGGCATGTGCAAATCACAGATTGATTTGTCCTTCCCTAACGTCCTAAAAGAATTTTGGTGGTATAAACCGATCTAAAATTTTTTGGGCCCCAATTAATGTGGTTTACCACATCTCCAAAAAAAAAGAAAGAGAGCTTAAGGTTTGTGCACAAATGGGGAAATCAAGTTTCCAAATTAGGACAAATTTTGTCCATAAATGGGTTCCCTCCGTAAACATGTTGCGCAGTAGGAAAAATTATAAAGCGTTTTTTTTACATTTTGAGAACCGGGGAAGACAATACAATAGATAAAAAGGATAAGCTATGTATGAGGGCCTCGAGTAAAAAATTTAGTTGAGTTAATTTTGATCTTTAACTGATGTTTGATGTCTTCAGGAATTGGCAAAGTCAGCCTCAATCTTCAAGAAAGAAACACGGATTTTACAAAGGCTCATATCAAAGCCAATATCTTGTTTAAGTGTTTGAGAAGAGAAGATAATTTCCAGGTCCAACATATAAAAGTTTCTTGAAGCTGCTTCAAATCTGAAGTTTAGTGGTGTTGTTCTACACAAGAAAGGCAGAGTGGATAATCCTCCAATTTCACCAAATGCTTTTTATGAGAGCTTGAAGAACTCTGTTCAAAAAATACTTCTTTCTAGTAGTGGTGTGGAAATGGCAAGGTTGTACTATGGTTTTAGATTCCATGAATTGGCCAGCAGTGGCAAAAGATAACATTCTTTTTGGAGAAGAAGAGATCTCTGAATTGTGTAAACGATTTCAACTCAATGAGAGGAAATGATTCGTGCTTTCAGGGAGTTCTCAAAATTATCTGACTCGATGCCTATAAAGCTCCTTCAACTTAAGAACATAATATACACAATTCCAGTGTCATCAAGTGAGTGTGAGAGGGTTTTTTCACAAATGAACATAATTGTAATACCAGACAGGGCTGCTCTTTTAGCGGACACTATAAACAACCTCATGTTCATCAAGATTGTTGGACCCCCTCTAACCAGTTTTGATCCCTCAAACTATGTGAGGACATGGTTACTCCATGGAGCTCACTCTGCCACAGACTCTAAGAGCAAGCAAGGAAGAGTGATGAAAAAAAGCAGGCGAAATGGCCAAACTGTGGAAAGTATTTTAGATTTTTAGTAAGCAGTTTTAAATATGTGGTGGGTTAGGCTATATCTAAACTAAAAAGATCTGTGGTTGGTTATAAGAAGAGCCTTTGCATTTTTTTAATTAACACATTTCAATCAACGAAGAAATATTATTTTTGTACAAAACCCAATTTTGCATGAAATATTTATTTTTGTACAAAAACTCAATTTTGCATGTCCCTATACGTATCAATAAAACAAAATTTTGTCCAGTAATGGAGTGTTTTAGGAGTTGGAAAAAATCAAGGGGAGTTTGAGAAAAAACCAGAAAGGCAACCACACCAGTCAAGGGACTGCTTTAAAATATATAAAGGGCTAGGACTAGGTATTGGATGAGTTCCACTACCTTTTTTCCGGAAAAAAAAAGGCCTGCATGTAATATATTAATCGTTCAATTTGGGGTGGTGGGCAGTTTTTAGTGGTTAATCTTGTTTACGCGGAAAAATGGCATTGAATGATGATGCAAAACCCATCCCCTCACCTGATGATCCTAGATTGTTTCCTTAATTCAAATTTGCATTGCACCATACCAGTAAAATCACTGGCTGCTGTAATTAAATTCTTACTTGCGTTGAAAGATGTTAAATATTTTTTACCAGGAAAGTTTTAAATGGGTAACCCGGAAAAATGGTTCAGTATGTTTCAGGAAACTTTGGGAGGCAATTATAATGTTTCTGTAAACAGTACTCGAAGCTGAAAAAAATACTTGAGTTCAGAGTTTATTAGGGGCCTAGATCTGCCAAGTAAGGACAATAAAAACAAAATTTTAAAACATACGTGAACTTCTGAACTGTGATCAAGACGGTTCAGAGAATGTGAGCCTGAAATCATTGAACGTTGTTTAGTGATCTTAAAACAATGCCACTGCAACATATGAACAGTAATATCACTGAAATGTATTTTGTTGTATATGTTTCTGGATATGCTTCTCACAAAGCAAAAAAAAATGTGAATCTTGTGTTGAAATTTTAGGAAATAAAACAGAAAGTAATGGTGATGCGTTCAAACAAATGCAAAGAGAGAGGTAGTTTGACAACTCCATCAGATGTAGTGTTTAAAACCTGTATATTATACACAGTCTTTTGCAAGCTTTGCTTTGTGTTAAGTATGAGCAAATGTTTTTAGAATCAAATCGGCAAAAACTTAACCATAAAGTAATGTGTAGATGTGTAAATGGGTTTAGTAAAATTTGTGTTTGTGGAACTGCTGTGGAAGATTGGTATATCCCCCCTTTTGATGACATTTGCCAATATGTTGCTCAACAATTACACTAAAATAAAAATGAATTCATTTCATTATCAAAATCCAGAAACAAAAGGCAAAAACTTGCAATTCTTTAGCGACTTTTAATTTTATTTGTTTTGTCAATGCTCTAGCCTGTAACTGTAGAGGGCCATGATCGAACCATACTGACCAAGGCTGTGAACTTGGCGAGCTATTCTTCTGAAGGTTTGCCTGAAGCAGTCATCGCTGACCAGTAATGTGAAGTCCCAATATGAATTCAAGTATGAAGTGAAAATCCAGATTTGTGAGATATAGGTGTTATATACGAGCTGGATCGGGACGCTAGGGGAGCAGGAAGGCGTAGCCTTCCATCATGTTCTCCAAAGGCGTAGAAGGATTATGGGCCACGGAGAACGTTGTAGAGCTGGGTGACGTCACATGCGCCCAGACGAGCTTGAACCCAATGCCCTCCAAGCAGTCAGCTGTTGAGTGTCGAGTAGGACGGAGTCGAAGGGAGATCATTGCTCCCCCGTGTTATTCTTTCAACACCGGTCCCGCCCAATGGAATGGCACGTAACACAATTATGATGGGTTTTATTTCATATTTTATTTAATCATCAATTTAAACCGTGCAGTTGATTGGGCTAGGACTAATAGCCCGCTACATCTTAACTAAATATTTTTTAACTCTCGATACAACTTTAGCGGTGTAATTAGGAAGGAATACCATAGGTAAGGATTTTGGAAAAGGTTATAATGACTATTAAATAATAACCTCCTATTTAGCTCATTTAGTTTTATTTGTATTAGCTTTTAATTTTGTATTCTACATTATTATCTTTCCCAAGGCACGAGAAAGTGTTGAATTTTTGTGTATTGTTTCCCTAAATAATCATTAAAATATTTATTCGCCAATGTTAGTGAGGTGAACAGTTTTCTCTAACTGAACACCCCAAAGAAAAATTGTCGTGTCACCGTTAGAGATAGACGAGAAAAAGTAAGATAAGATTATTTTTTGTCTTTTAAATGGAATGCTTAGGAGTGGTGCCCACATTATACGCCCATTTAATATGTAAAATAAATATAAAACTATGATTAAAAAAAAAATTAGACAGTAAGAGAAAAATCTTCACACACAAAATTGTAGTTTTGAATTTCCAGTTGTTATTTTCTAAATATTCACAATGCTGCGTAGTAATAGCGAATACATTTGACATTGCATTAACTATACACCATAGTCATGAAAACATGTCATTAACTATAATTTGAATTAAGATAGATGTTTAATCGACAGCATTAATTCATTGTATTTAAAAACAATTAATATTATTTAAAATAAAACTGTGGTTATTTGGTGATACAATATAATCGTTTTACAAGCGTCTATGGAATGATTTCTAAATATATTTTAATCGTAAGTAGAAATACAATAATAAACAATTTATTTATAAATTGCTAATAATAAGAATTGTATCTCAAAATTACATTAAAGCACAGCGGCGCAGTAGGCATTAAAGCAACAGTGTCTATGTAGACTAGTTTTCTTTGTATACACTTTTTATTATACTCTTATTTATTATTATACACCATTTTTTTTCGACAACACGGGTGTTATATTCATAACTTCTGTTTACATCGTCTTACAAACTAGTCTGAAATAAATAAATATATTATAAATTGTATACACATTATCAACCTAAATTAAGTTCAAAATATGTTTTCCTGGAACCAAATAATATTAAATTTTGTATAAATAGTACCTATATTCAAATATTTTGGAATTCTATTGACGACGAGAAAGTTTTAATATTTTAGTATAGAAAAACTGTTTACTTATAATAATACCAATAATAATAATAATACAATGCATAATAGCTTTGAATACTTATCTTTGTTTAGGAAACAAAAAATGATAATTTGCTTGTTAATGTATTTACTTAATCACGGTATCTCGTTTGTATATATTTTTTACATAATATCACTCAAGTGTTTTCATTTTCAGACACATTGAGTGAACAAATGTGGAAAAAAATTCCAAAAACTAACATTTCTGACAATCTAATTACTTTTTGTTGAGCCAAAGAATGTAAAAAAATATGCTGTTCGTATGCTGCCCTCCATCCAAACGGTAATAGGTCGAACTTGTAAAAGTAACATCTCAAATACTATTTTCAACATCATGGTCACGGGATCAGGGGTGTGGTTAAAAATAACAGTTTGATCACGTGATACAATAATTCTCGGTGTAAATTACTGGTTAATTTTTCTTTAATTTGAATTTGATGATGTAATTTTTAACTTAATTTTCTTAAAAACCTATGAAAAAATGGCGAAAAGTTTTATTCTGTTATATTTGTTGCTTTTTGTATCTCATTACTACCGTTGATAAAAGTAAGTTAAAAGGGGGCCAAATTAATAGTTTTAGGTTTTCCTGCCCTTTTAAGGTTTTTTTTTAAATGAAATGTTAATAAGCGCACCACACCTTTGACATTTTTTCATTAGATTTCGTTATTTTCATATGTTTGGCATGTTTTACCTAAAACAATTTATAAAAAAAGTTTTTTAAACTACTAATCTTTCTTTCTGTAAATAACTTTTTAATTTATATAGTTTACACTTTGTGAAATTTGATAATGAGGCTAATTTAAGTTATTTTATATATATGGGGCTAAAAAAAATGTTAAAAACCCCCACCTACTCCCCTATCCTTAGTTCCGTGGGCCATAAAAAATCGATGCCACAGTATAATAGCCTGGGGGGCCCCAGAGTCCTTATTCTCTAAGTCCTTTACTCTGTAAATTGCCCAACTTTAATTTTCGGAAATACCAATCACAGCCGAGTAAAATTTTTGTCATGCGCATTTAAATAAAAAACCGAATGGCAGTGGGGGGGATCCATCCTAGAAAAAACATATACAAATGAAAAGATGGTAAACACGGACCTATTTTTAGAAAAATTTTTTCTAAAAAAAAAAACACCCCCGGGGGAAAAAGGGGGGCTCCCAGGAAAATGTTTTCTG
>JBCFYV010004901.1:0-17727 GCA_039000515.1 Timema cristinae
CAATTAATAAATTAGAAATGTGTATTCTTTTTTGGGGTTTTTTTTAAAATCAATTAGCCGAAGGGGCGGAATTGCGTTGCACTCGATAGTTTTTGACTAGGACAAAGGTTCGAATTTTGGCTCATGAACTAAGGTGGATTTTTAAAACTTATTTATTGTTGTGGTTTTTTCATACCTCTCCAAACTAATGGTGATTCTTATTTGTAAAGGCCTACTTTGATTATAATATTGAAGTATTTTAACATATGGGGTTTACATATATACATTATATTATTTATGGGCTTAAACCAATTAAATTAGGCCATTAATAGCAAGTTGTGTTAAACCTATCACTGATAGAAAAAAGTCAAATATCATGTCAAAATGAGAAGTTTCCCCAGCACTCAATGAACCAACATACAATAATATTGCTTAGCGCCTGTAAACTAGACTGTACCGGGTCGAGCGCGCGCGCTTGAAAAATAGAACCAGTTCTATCTTTCAAGCGCGCGCGCTCAGTCGCTCGCTCGCTCCAGTGTGGCCACCTCCATTACAACCAATGTGTTCTATTTTATATTTTAGTCGCTCGTGCGCTCAGTCTGGCCGTACCCTGAGTTTTGACCTGGCCCCACCAATAATAAAGATTATACGCTCCGCCAATGAAAAATATATCCGATTGGCTGAACTTGTGACGTCACTCAGTATACATAACAGCAATGTAAGGAGAATAGAAGGTAGGGTCAGATATAAAAAGATCGGCTAACAGTGTGACGTCACTCAGTACACAACCAATGTTTTACATACACATCCATGGAGGACTTACTAAGTTGTTAAAAAATTAGGTCCCATTTTGGAACTTTTATTAATAAATAAGCTTTTATATCCCACACCAATGATCAATTAAAAACTTAGCTCTCCCTACTAAAAAACTATATGTTTGGTTGTTTTCATAGTGAAATATAACTGCTGTGTACCACGTGACGTAAGCAATGACATAATCAGATTCCTCCAAGTGCCTCTGCGCTACCTTTCTATTATCTTTACATTGGACAGCCCCACTATTCACTAAGTTGATATTAGCTCCCCTAAACAAGCAGACAGTTCTCTCCAATATGGCTCCAAGTACTAAGACAATCAAACAGCACATGCCATCGGCTCATTAATTGTGCTTGGCTAGGTACAGTCTCTTCAACACACAGTTGGGATGTTGTTACAATGTGAATGACAGTCGTTTCATATTTAGTCTCATACTCCTTGTCAATGCTCACTTCTTCTGGTGCGTAGCGGTTAGGAGAGATTAACGTTTCATGTAATGAGAGGTTGATTGAAATTCAATGTAAGTATAATTCTAATGCATGATTTCCATTAAAGTGTAATTTAAAAACTATGTTAAAATGCAGTGAATTTAAGTGAGCCATCCTCTTTCCAGTCATTATATTCGCAGTAGCTATGCTATTTGATATGAGGAGGGCAGCTTCGACGCTCGTAAACAACCAAATATTAGAAAATATATTTTGATAGCATAATAGAAAATTGATGTATTTGCTTGGATAAGTTTTTTTCCCTTCATACTGAAAATGTTTTTGTATTTGGTTTTGATGATTCCTGAAAGTGATTATCTTACATTATGATGTTATTTCACAGAGTTACTATGTTTTTAAATATAATGTAATCATAATTGATAAACACGTTTCCGGTAGTAGAATTTATGAGGGAATAACTGAGCCTATTTTGACAAACACCACTCCTTTTTAAGGTTAAACGGTTCAGTATGGTACCAAAACCAGTTATTTCCAATGAAAGCCTTATTTTACAAACGAATTTTCAGCTTTTCATTATTTGTTTGCATCACCATGAAAATCCTGATGTTTACATATGTTCAGTCTCTGAACTGTATATATTTAATATGGTAAAATAGCTTTTGTGTAATAGTTTGTTTAACCTAGTTCATTTTGATATAGTTCCCTATTTTTATTGGTTTGTATGGGTTAGTTGTTCTTTTGTTTCCCGCCCTTTTTTGAGTTTTTCCCTCCTTTTTCTTTTGAGAGTGGAAAGGAAGGGGAAAGGAAGGTCGTTTGTTCCTTTGTTAGTTAGTTAGTTAGTTAGTTAGTTCGGCGTGGGATTCTGACGCGTTGGTGTTCTGCCATGATGAGTGCATCTTTTGCTTTGTAAATCATTGTTCACGTGTGAGTCGGTGCTTCAGGCCCTAAAGGGCCTCTTTGATCCAAAAACACAACAAAGGTTCGAGAAATGCCGAGGAATTAACGCCTTGTTCCTTATTTTTTCCTATGCCAACCCACAAGGTAAACCTCAATTTTTGCGGAACCTCATTTAGTAGAGGTAAGCATTTATCACATTGTTATGTTGATTACTGTCCACTTTTATCGGTTTTTGTTTTTGTTGTTGTTGTTTTGATGCTAATAGTTTGTTGACGGAAAGAACATTTCGTCCTCCGGGCCGGATATTGTGAATTTGTTGATTCGTTTTCCAATCGTTTGCGCCATCTTGGCCATTTTTCCCGCTCTGCTGTTCTTGTACTTTGTGTAATTCATTATTAATTGTTTTCAAGTTGTTGGGTTTCTTGTTGGTCAAGAAAATTCTATTTTTTCGTATTACGATTCATAATTCTTGTGTTCGGTCTTTTAATTTCGTATATTAACTTTGTGTTCCCTACTCTGTTGTGCGTCACTTGTGACATCATTTCTCGGCTTCTCGCACAAATTACGTTCAATATTCATCGATCTATGAGATTCGATACATCGATCTCGCTCTATCTCGCAGTTGATCGCTGGTCTGATACATCGATTTTCTCTCGCAATCTATCGCTTGCCGGTTACCATCGATCATACTTTGTGTACATAAATATTCATCTTGTTTTGTTCTCGAAAAGTTTGTTAGTAATAATTGTTTATTTGTTTGTTTGGTTTTACATCGTTCTTTAAATTATAATCATGGCTGGGGTCTACGAAAATAAGATCACGGCATCTTTGAACCTCATGCGCATGATGTTTTGATAAGGTGAAAGAAGCTCAAGACAATCCTTCAGATCCCTGCGGCTACAGTTTTATACAATCGTTCGCACAAGAACTCACAGGTACGCGGGAAAAGTATGAAAATTAAATTGTGGAGCTTGGTTACCTGGCAAAGGGTAAACAACCTACTAAGAGTGATAAGGTAAAAGAGCAGCAGGAATTTATGTTGGCCTAAATTTTTCCCTTCATCTCTATTTATAACCAACTGTTCCCAGAGTCACTACTGTTCAAGCTGTGTGAGAGAGTAGTGTTACCACCCAGCCCTGTTTCCCACGAGTCTTCCATGCCCTAGTAAGATTGTATTACCGCCCATTGAATTGCCTAGTTTCGGTGGCAACATTTCTGAATGGCATGAATTCTATATCTGTTTCACCATTTAGTTGAGGGTAACAATGAGTATCCTGATATTGTTAAATTTACCATCCTCAAGTCTCATCTTCATGATGAAGCACTCTCATTAGTTAAAAACCCCACCTACGGCAAAGTGGATATTCCGCAGCAATTTATGTACTCAAGGCCCTATATAACAACCCGAAAGTTATTTGTAATTTTCATCTAGACAACTGGTTCATTTTCCCATCATTGTGAAGCACTCGCCAACTCACTTGTGAAAACTACTAACCACTATCAACGAATACTTGGGAGCACAAACGTCTCCAAAATTTTCCCTGTAGATCAATGGGACCCCATTTTTTAATTTTCTTTGGGTCATTAACAAACAAAAAATCCCCCCCGTCCAAAAGGCAGTGGGAAAAAAACCTTCACGGGCCAAGGCTTTCCCACAAGAATGAGTTTCTTTTATTTTTTTGAAAAACTATTTCAATTTGGTTTAAAAAATAGGTAAATTTATATTTTCAGCAAATGTTTTATGTAATGAAATAATGACATGTATGCGCAAGTGTGTGTGTGGGCCCGTGAAAATAATACTGTTTTTGGGGTGTGTGTGTGTTGGGGTTGGTGTGTGATTGAGGGGAAATTAGTAGTCCCAAAAGAATGTTGCCACACACTACACTTAAGTTGGCTAAAACGAATTTACTTGATGTTGAATTAAGGGAAAGGGGGGAGGCAGCAGGGGAAATAAGGGACGACAAAAAAGGGACGAGTGGAAATGAGGGAAAAACTTTAAGGCAATTTAATGTGATTTTTCAGTGGTATTTTTTGAAAGATCAGGGTTTAAAGTGTATAAAAACAAAGAATGGCGTATCGAATTTTGAAAAAGTTCGACGAAATTAAAATTTAAAAAACTACCCGCACTCAAATTTTTTATATTAAATAAATTAAATAAATTGAGGTTAAAAGACCTTTTAAGATTCAAGTGCCCTTTTTTTTCTGAATTAAAAAACTAGTGAAGGAACTTAAAAAGTGCAAGGGGATAAGTAAGTGGAAAAAAAAAAAACTTTAAATTTTATGATCAAAATGCTTCCCCAATTTCGTTAAAAATTTTGTTGGGAAATTTTAAAATTTATATACTAAAAAAAGTGATCAAACTTTTTAGTATGTAAAAAGTAAAATAAAAATTTTTTTGAAATTTAAAAAAAAAAGAGGTAGGGAAACAAAAAAAATTTAATTCATTTAAAAGGGTGAAAAAAAAAAAGACAAAGGGGTGTTTTTTAAAATTTGGGAAATAACATTTTAAGGCTCATTACGAGCATGAAACCAAGTGAAAAAATTTTTGGGAGGGCCCCAAAGGGGGCAATCAACACAAGGAAAGGGGGACGCCCCAAAAACAACAACAAACATTGGGGAACATTGGTGGCGGGGGGTTTGGGAAAAGACCCGGGCGAGGTTTTAAGTCAACATCAATGAGCTGGGCGGTTGGCAACAAAGGCAAAATCAAAAAAGGGCAAACAAAATTAAGACGGTAATACGAGCATTTTTTAAAAACGGAAATCAGGGAAAAAACCCGGATTGGAGGAATTTTTACGTTGAAGTAACAGTTTCGTCGGTAAAGAGGGAAAGGTTACTTGATAAATGATTGCTCTGATCACGTCATAAAAAATGAAAGAAATATTTTTATGAATTTGATGAACTCAAAACCCGGTAAATGGGTTTAAAATCGGAGATGGGCGTTTTTTAAAGGGGATCTAAAAAAGGTAATTTTTTACACAACTTCAATGTTTTTGGGCAAATGGGAAAAATAGAAAGGGTTTAAAAGGGATTTTAAAGTGAAAGAAATGGGTTTGAAAATTTTAAAACAGTTATGGGAACGTTTTCAAATTAAAAATAAAATTTTGTCAGAAAGGAAAATATTTTTTAAAAAAAAATAACCCCAAAAGGGAAATTTTTAAACTTTAGCTTGTAAAAAAAAATGATTTGTTTTCATATGAATAGTTAAAAAGTTAAAACTGAACAAATATAACAATAAAAATTAAAAAATGACAGAAAAAGAAAGGGTATCATAGAACATTAGGACTTTTAAATTTTAAAATTTTTTAAAACAATGTGTGAAAAAAAAATGCTTGAAGGTTTGCCCAAAAGGGAAAAATAGGGTTGATTAATTTTTAAAATGTGGAAAAATTTTTTCAAAAAAAATCATAATTTGCCTTTAAAAATTTATATAACTAAGCAAAAGAATATTAGAAAAATTTTACAACTGATTTAAAAGGGGCCACACAGTACTACGGGGTTTAAAAGGTTGAAAATTTTTTCTAACTTTTATAGATGATTTCAGTAAGGTAGCAAAAATCATTTTTATCAAATCGAAAAGTCTAGATCAAATTTTTTTATTGACTATGTTAAAAATAATTGAAAGCAAGACAGAAAAAAGGGTAAAAAAAACTGAGATGTGACAATGGGAAGGAATATATGAATAGTGATATATAAAAATATAGTTTGCTAGGGAAAAAGGAATATCTAAATTTAACCTTGTCCACCATTTGTTCATGAATTAAATGGGGCAGCAGAAAAGTATAACAGAGAATTATGAATATGTCTAGATGTTTATTAGCAAGGCCAAAGTACATAATAGGTTCTGGCCTGAAGTAGTCAAAACAGCTTTTTATTTGAAGAATAGGACAATTTCTAATACGTAGAGAAAATAAAAACACCTTATGAAATAATTTTTTGGGGAAAAACCTAATATAAAGCATTTAAGAATGTATTAAGTAAAGTATTTTTAAGAGTGCCTGAACAAAAAAGAAATTCAAAATGGGACAGAAAAGCAGATCTAGGGATTTGTTAGATTATGAAAATGTTGGGTGTAGAGTATTACTAAATGACAAGATAGTCGTAGCAAGACATTTGGATATAATTGAAGAGGGTACAAATTATATAGGTCTTAGAGAAGAGTCAAGAGAGGCTTATGATATAGGTTTAAATGAAGGTAAAAAATGAAAATGATAGAGATGAAACTACAATGGAAATATAAATGATCAAAATGTAAATTATGGTTGAGAAGATCAACCAGTGAAAAACAAAAACCTGCTGGGCTTAATGATGATAATTTTGCGTATAATAATATTGTTTATGTAAACTATGTAAATGCGGAAATCCTTTTCTAAAATATGCGATGAATATTATGATTCAAAAAATTGTAAAAAATGCAATGGATAAGGAATTTAATTGCTTATCTAAAAATAATGCATGGATGTCTAATTATAAACCCGAAGATAACAAAAAAATATTAGATTTAAAATGGGTTTAAACAAAAAAGGCTAATAATGTTTTAAAGGCAAGGGTTAGTAGTTAGAGGATAACCACAGAATGATTTAATTGATTAAATATACTCTCTATTAGCAAGAATGCAAACGTAAAAAATTTTTATCATATTGTTGTTCAGAATAATTTAATTATTGAGCAAATGGATAAAGGGAAAAGCATTTTTTAATGGAAAAGTTAATCAGAAGTTTTATGTTAAACAACCACGAGGTTATAAGGATGGTACGATAAGTACTTTAAATTGGATAAAGCATTGTACGGATTGAGAGAAAAGCCCAAGAGCTTGGTATTTAGTTTTTGATACTTATTTGAAAAATTTTAGGTTTGTAAGAAGCAAAAGAATGACCGTTGCTGTATATGTTTAAACGATAAATAATCATAATGTCTATTTAATTTTGTTTGTATAGATTTGCTCATATTTGTAAAGATAAAAATAAGTTAAATATCGTTAAAAATTTATTCTTTAAAGGATTTCGATGAAAGATTGGGTTAAATAAAAACTTATTTAGGTATTAATATAAATTATGAATGTGATAAAGGAAAAATGACTTTGGATCAAAGAGATTATATCTTATCCTTAGCAAGAAATTTGGAAATTTGAAAATTCAAAAATAGTATGCTACTCCGAGGGAACAAAATTTAAAATTAGAAACCGCACAATCAGCATGTGATGAAATGAAGTATGGGACATATAATTGGAGCTCTTTTGTATACTAGTTCCGGAACAAGACCTCATATAAGTTTCAGCGTAAATTATTTAAGTAGATTTCAAAATTTGTTATAAATAATACTCATTATAAGTATGCTGTGAAGATATTAAAGTATTTAGTTTTGACCAAAGATTTAAAGTTAACCTATAAGAGAAATGAAATTTGCAGAGATCTTAATTGTTACGTAGATGCTGATTGGCCAGGTGATATTATTGACAGAAAATCGCGACAGGATATGTTGTTAAAATGTAAGGAAATTTGATTTTTTGGAAATCTAAGAAACAAAGTAGTGTAACAAAATCATCCACATTAGCTGGTATGAAGCATTGTCTGAGTGTTTAGTAAATTTAAAAGTTGTGAAAGATATTTGCTAGATTTAATATAGAAGTTTGTGACCCGATAAAAATGTATGAAGATAATTCTGGTGCACTAAGTATAGCTAAGTATGGCAATTTTACAAAAATTCGAAGTATAAAGAGACACATTATCATTTTGTAATGAGAGAGTTATGAAGGGGAGAAATAATATTGTCAAAATAGATCTGATGAAAATGTGGCTAATATTTTTACCAAGCAAATTAGGTCAAAAAAAAGTTTGAAAAATTCAGACATGAAAGAATGTGATAATAATTGGTTTATATTAAGTTGGACCGAAAAATAAATTAAGGAGGCGGTTAAAATATAGGTAATAACTTTGGGCAAATGTAAATTGTAATGACTAATGCAATGTTATGCGCAGGGTGTGTGCGCAGTGAAGTAAATACTGTATTTTGTTTGTTTTGGGGGATTTGGGGAAATTTAAAGTAGTCAAATGAATGTTGCCACACACGTACACTTAATTGTCTATTGTACGAGTATTTATAGATTGCTTGTTCGTTACAAATAAACTGTATAGATTGCTTTTTCGTTATAATTTAACAAGATTGAAGAGGCCCTAACTCTGGGGTTGTCGGTATAGGCCACGGCAAGTTACCCATCTACACAGATAGAATCGCCAACTGGGGCTCATTTTGTTGTAGTTGGGTCAAAGGGGGCAGCAGGAACCAAGCTACCTCCCAAGAACATCGAAACAAAAAAAAGATGGAAATACTTCTGGAAGCTCAAGACTATGTGTAAATTTGCAAACAACCCATACCTTGTATCGGTGTGAACCCTTTCTAAAACTAACTCATTGTTGAAAGATTTGAATTTGTAAAACATAAGCAACTGAGCTTGAATTGTTTAAGTGGCTCGTTAAAAAGGGAGCAACTTGTAGCTCAGTGCAAATATGTCACCATTGACATTCAAACAACACTCAATTTTTTCCATTTGGAAAAACCGCACAAATTAAAGCCAGGCCTAATGTTGATGTCACTCCCCGAATGTGGAAGAGAAGCAGCTTATAGACCTACAGCGTGTACAGCTTCCACAGTATCGTCAGCAGCTTCTACATCCCTTAAATCCATGGTGATGCTATCTACAGCATTGTTACACGTAACGGATGCATCGGGAAACCTACAAGAGGTTAGGTTCTTGGTAGACTCAGCTAGCCAGCAAACTTCTCACTAAATCTGGTTTTAAAAGGCTAGGTTTATCTCGTCATCGTTTGAGATGCTCGTAAATGGAATCGGGGAATCACTGCTCCACATTCATGACACTACTTCGTTCACACTTCAACCCAGATTCTTAGGCAAGCCTAGGTTTCATTTCTCGGCTTTGATTGTTGACAAGATCACAGATCAACTTCCACGGTCCAAATACTTCCAAAAACATAGCCCCACTTGGAGGGTCTGACTCTTGCAGATGACCACTTTTATCAACCAGGTGAAGTGGGGTGGGCTAGTGGGGGGGGGGAATTTTTAAAACCCTTTCATAGTTGATGGGAAAGGGGTTTTTTGGCAGCCAAAAAAACTCCTGTGGCCCTAAAAATCATGTTTTTTGGGTGGCCCACTTATGGACAAAAGTCCCCTCAAATCAGTTTCCCAAAGTACCCAAAACCTTTTTTGCCCTCGCTGGATCCAATTTAGAAGGGTCCTTTAAAAGTTTTGGTTTTGGAGGAGGTTTCTACAGAAAAACCTTTTTTTTAGTCATGAAGAGGGCTTTTGCTTTTGAAGGAAAAATATTCCGGGCAAAGTGTTTTAAAAGGGGAAAGTTCTGGGCAAAATTCAGTTGCACTTCCCTTCAACACGGGCCCCTGCAAAAAAGGGAGAAACCAAGTTTTCCAAAAACAGAAAAAAGGGTATTATACACTTGAGAAAAGGTTGGGGAAAGCAACCCCGAAAAGGGGTAAGGAAAAACCATGCCTTCATGTTAAAATTTTTAGATAAAAAACCCGGGCCTTTTTCCCCCAAACACTAATTCAAAGTCGCTTTTTATATTTTATTCCAAAAATCAATGTGTCCTGGGAAGGCTGAGAGTACAACAACCCAAATTTAAAAAGTGGTTTTTCGTAGAAAAGCTAGTCGCCATACTAGTTCATCATGAAGAAGATACACCCTTGCTAATTTGATAGCCGCATGTCTTCGCTAAAGAAACTGCAAAGAGTCACTGCCTATGTGCTTCGGTTTGTGAATTGCATCAATCTAAAGGCTGCACCTAAAGAGGAGCAATTAACTTCGAAAGAATTGAATCGGGCTCTTCAAGTCCTAGTACAAGCAGTTACAACATAAGCACTTTAATAAAGAATTCAAAGCCCTAGGAGTTGGCCATACCTGTTCACCTGGCATAAGAAAACTCAGTCCTTTCGTAGAAAAAGGGGGTTGTAAATCCACGTAGGAGGTCGACTGCGCAACACGACCCTAACATTTGACCAAAAACATCCTGAACGTCTCCCAAAAAAAGGATCATTTTGTTGATTTGGTAATAGATCAGTGTCACAAGGACAATCTTCATACTGGGGCACATCTTGTATTTTCACTGCTCCGACAGAAATATTGGATTCTGGCTGGTCGAGGTGTGATTCGCCAACGAGTGCAACAGCGTAATCATTGTTTTAAGTTCAACCCTAAGCCCAGCTTTCCAGTCATGGGTGACCTACCAGCTTCCCAAGTCCAGGAATCCAAACCATTCACCCATGTGGTGTTGATTACGCAAGTCCTTTTAATATTACGCTCAGTCGACATCAGGTGTTAAATCAAAGAAGGCGTACATGTTTGTTTGTATGTCTGGTCACCAAGGCCTTACCTTAGAGCTGGCATTGGACCTGTCCACAGAAACATTTCTTGGCACACTCTGCTTTCTCTGCAGAAGAGGAGGAGTGTTTAACAATGTACTCAGACTGTGTAACAAACTTTGTAGGTGCGAAAGCAAAATTGGATAAATTGTGTGCCTTCCTTAACTCTAGAGTTTATCGCCAGACCCTGTCAGATGAGTATGTCTTAAAACGGAATCACATGGCATTTTAACCCCCCCCCCCTTTCATCTCCTCATTTTGGTGGGCTGTGGGGGCCGGGGTGAATTCAGTCAAGACTTACCTAGTACGAGTGGTTGGTGCACAAATGCTCACCTTTGAGAGGCTCTATACCCCAAATAGAAGCTATTTTGAACTCAAGACCCCTCTGTGTACTACCTCAAAGTCCATATGATATCTCAGCATTGACACCATCTCATTTTTAACCTTGACACCTCTCCAAACCATTCCACTCACGATTTAGCTACACTCCCTTTGAATCGCCTTTCAAGTTGCAGCTGGTGCAACTCTTATGCAAGATTTTGGAAGCGTTGGCACTTAGAATAGTTGCACACTTTGCAACAAAAGACTAAATGGAACACCCCCCAAAACTCCAATCCATTTTGGGAATGGTCGTGGTCATCAAACAAGATGGCCTTCCTCCATTGAAGTGGTTACTTGGAGTTCATTGACGAAGTCTTCCCCGGCAAGGACGGTGCCGTTCGAGTGGCCTTGGTACATACCACTCAACCTACAAGCGACCAGTGGTGAAGCTTTGTCCACTGCCGTCTCAATAACTTGGTTGGAAAATACCTTATTTCAAGGCTTGGCGGTATGTTCAGTCTCTGAACTGTATATTTTTTAATATGGTAAAATAGCTTTGTGTAATAGTTTTTTAACCAGTTTCATTTTGATATAGTTCCCTATTTTTATTGGTTTGTAGGGTTAGTTGTTCTTTTTTTTCACGCCGTTTTTTGAGTTTCTCCCGCCTTTTTCTTTTGAGATTGGAAAGGAAGGGGAAAGGGAAGGGTCTTTGTTCCTTTGTTAGTTGTTAGTTAGTTAGTTAGTTGGGTTAGTTAGTTCGGCGTGGGATTCTGTACCGTTGGGTGTCTGCCATGATGATGCATCTTTTGCTTTGTAAATCATTGTTCACGTGTGAGTCGGTGCTTCAGGCCCTAAAGGGGCCTCTTTGATCCAAAAACAAAACAAAGGTTCGAGAAATTCCGAGGAATTAACGCCTTGTTCCTTATTCCTTCCTATGCCAACCCACAAGGTAAACCTCCATTTTTGCGGAACCTCATTAGTAGAGTAAGCATTTATCACATTGTTATGTTGATTACAGTCCACTTTTATCGGTTTCTTTTTTTTATGCTAATAGTTTTTTGGCTGGAAAAAAAAAATATAGTTTTACATTTATAAATAAAATATTCCTTCTTGGCTAAGAATAATAAATCGTTCTGGTAAATAAAATATTATTTACTTAAAAACAATAAGTAAACTTTTGCTTAAGTTTACGGTGCAACAAATATAAAAATTACGAGGGAAAAAATTTTATAAATATTAGAGTTAATTTATCTTTTACTCTATCAAAGTCATTTATTAATATAAAATTACAGAACACTTTATTAAAGTGAATTGATACTTTAGTAGTCGATTGGAACTCATTTGGTCTTAATATCTATCTTAATATTTCTGGATGGAGTCGATAACCTGCGACACTTCTCCCCTATAACATGCTGCCAGAGTGTGTCATTGGAAAAAAGTAGCTCTGCACCCTTTTTCGGTTTCAAATTTTTGGGAGACTGAAGGCCAAATTTTAAAAACACAGGCTCTCTATCGGATTGTAGTTGGGCTTCTTGCAGGGAAAGAAAAACAATTCAGCTTCTTGAGGGAAAAATCAATACTTTGTGTGTTTGGATCGATGACACGGAGAGTTATCTTGTTGATAGATGAAGTTATCTCAAGAAGTCGTAAGCTGATGGCAACATGACCTCTTCCATTGTTGTACAGTCTTTTTCACTGTTCATTGCTCCCTGAAAAAAGCAGCATTCCCCAGACCTTTGCACGAGATACAAACACAAATAATTAGAGCATGATGGACAGCCCTCTGGCCGGAAGGAATTTTTCCGTCTTGGTACGGCGAACTCGAATTTTTTCTCCTGGGGAAAAGTTCAAAATCAACACCCATCGGAAAATATAAACCGTTCTTCTTTTAGCCACCTTTAAGTTCATGACACCACTGAAGTCTTCGTTTTTTGGCTATATCACTAAACAGATTCCGTCAAGTGTTGTTTACATTACGCACTGGGATATTAAAACCATTTTCAGTCTTTAGTTATCTCAAAATATCAGATCACTTGCATTCCGGCCCTTTCTACATAACTGCAAAAGTTTTTTTGTCTGTTCTTGGTGAGGTTTTTTCGTGGGGATCTTCCCGTAGGTTTGTCCTTGACAGTTCCATCTCTTTAAAACCTTTGATAGTCTTTCAACACATGTTGTAGATATTCCTAAGCACAACCCATTTTTCTATATGACTTATCAGCTTCATTATTCCTATAATTTGCAATTTTAAAATTCTTATAATACAGATTTTTTCTCCATTTTCCACTAACACAAATCACACTTTAACAAATTCAACTTAACCTCCAACAAGCAAATTTCTACCAGAGATCTGGGAATAAAGCGGAATATGGATCCCAGTGTCACCAACAGGAGTATACAAACGTCGCTTGCTATTCTGGTGGCCCAGAGAACATTGGCGGGAATTTAAATCTCACAGGGAATTTTAATAAAAAATTGTTTAAATTGTTGTTTATGAAAATTATTTGAAGGTTGGTAAAATGCATTAACAAATTTTTAAAAAATTATTTGAATTTTTTTTAAGCCCCCCTGCTAGAGTAGGCCCTGTGCAAAAATGTATAAAATATAACAACCCGTGTTTTTAATTTATTTTTTTCTACTAAAAATTTATGTTTTTCCCCGGGTAGATTAAAAGACAACATTTAAGAAAAATTTTGAATCACGATGGAGAAAATACATAATTTTTGCATCAAAAAGTTTATATTTTGATGCATTTTCAGATAACACTACGAAATAATTATAGAGACTGGAAAATTGATTGATTGCTTTTAAGGGTGTCCTTAAACTTTTGCCTAAACTTTATATAAACCAATGATAGTGGGTTTTCAAAATATTAATGTGCTTCTGTTGATACTTTTTTTAATATTCACCTATTATCACAAAATGGTCGTTATAATAGCTGGTATAATCAATTAGTACATAGTCTTTCCCACATTCTTTGATTGAAGAATTAATTTCCTAGACTAGGGAAATATTTTTATGGTTATTGGATTTTTTGTAGAAATTGCATTTAATTCAACAATATTGACTAAAACTTGCAAATAAAACAGGTAAAATTTTAAATTCAATAAAATGTTTTCTTACTTTTCAATTCGTTCAGAATTATGAATTAAAAAATATAAAATTTAAATGTTTAAAAAAATATTTGGTATAGTTTATAATTTCAAAAATGTTTAAAACTGATCTTTGAAACGTGTTGATATAGCCATTAAATGTTTTTTGGTGGTCATTATTTTATAATAGTATCACAATACCATTAAGCTCAATGGTGTTTCCTAGCCATCACCTGATTTTGAGTGAATGTTGGATAATATTTCAAAGTAAATTTTGTCCCACTTTAAATTGGCCGCATGGACTAAACGCTATTTCTATAATAGAAGGGCCTACTAAAGACAAAAGATCGAGTTTGAATCTTGGTCGGGTGTGCTGAGGGTGAGTTTTCCAAAATGGTTTTGCAATCTCTCTCCACGCAAATGTTGATACACTTCCTATAAATATAACCTTCCTCATTTATAAAATATTTAGAGTAGTTATATATAACGTTTAAACTGAACTGGTAGTAAGATTAGGGCTACAAGGAAAAAGTGCATTGTTTGGGTACCCATTTATTTGTCCACACAAAATTTTTTTTCCCACTCTCTCCCCTTTCTCTCTCTCTATCTCTTTCTTTCTCTCTCTCTCCCACACACACACACACACTCTCTCTCTTCCAATTTTGAATTCCCACAATTTCTCTTTATCTCTCTCACAATCTTTTCAAACATTTTCTCTCATGCACTATTTTTTCTCACACAAATCTCTTCCTAGCCACACACTTTCTTTCTCAAACATACTTTCTCTCCCACACTCTCTCTCAAACACTCTCTCACATAAAATCTCGCTCTTACATACTCACATACAAATAAAAACCCCCTCTCACACTCTCTCACATCTCTCTCAACTCTTTCCATCACACACTTTCATAACAGTAGCTAAAAATATTTATCTTGGGTAAAAAAAAATAACTCAATTCTTACTTGAGTAGTAAAGTTGCAACAAATGGAGAGCTTGGGGAGGGAGGGAGGGGGTTCGTTTTTGAGAGGCCTATAGGTAAACTCTACAGTGTGCACAGTGAATAATAAAGTAGATAAACTACTATTATGTTAATTTAATAAGAAAAAAATTTATGCTATCCCACCTGGGCGTTCAAATATATTACAGTTCTACAATGAGGCATAAGAGCCGAAGGTAAGACTTGCTTTATATATATATGAATTAGTCACTGGCGGTTCTTTCAAGATTCTGAGTTTAATTTTATAGCCAAAACAAATAATATAATATAATTTAAAATTTAACCAAAAAAAGCTTAATATCTTAAGTTTTAAAACTAGTCAGTCTAAATATTTGCCAATTTACTTCAAATATAAGAATAATTGTATCCATAAAATTGTATACATATAAATTGGCTTTAAAGGTCCTCGGAGAAGTCATAGAAAGTTCTTACTTGGATAAGTAAATTGAAGTTGTAGTGGCGTCACTTTTTGTAAGAAAAGAATATGTATATACTTTAGATTTCACTTTTATTTTTTTTGGGATCTGGTTTACCGGTTAAGGTGAGTTTAGTGATCTCAAACGCTAATACAGTGAGGTTAAGGCATAATTGGCCTTAAAACCTTAAAAAATTTTCCCCAAGGCCGTAGTCGGGTAGGGGGGTTTGATGATTCAGCCCCCCCGTGAAATTTTAGAACAAAACATATATGGCTTTATTAATATTCAAACAATATAAAAATAAAGATACAAGTACAAATGGGGCTGTTTTACCATAAAAAGCAGTTTAAAAGGCTTCTAGAGGTTTTTTCATAATTAGAAATGTTGTCTAACCTTCAGCAGTAACCTCGAGGGGTCAAAGTATTGTCGTCTCAACAATAGAAGAAAAAAAAAAATTAATAAATACAAGTGAAATTTTTATAGAGAAAGTTAAAATTATAATGAGCAAGTATTTCAGTTATGGGGAGAAAGGGAACACCCCAGGTGCAAGAAGCATACAGAAAATAACCAAAGACAATGCAGAGTAGATGGGGAGTAAAAAAACCGTGTTGAAAATCCATATAAAAACTAAAGTTCGTTCTAAACAGCGCTGTATAGACGGTCAAGAATCGCCCAGTCCTTTGTTAATTAGATTGGTTCACACAGTCATGCCGCTTGATGGTAGTGTAGGTGCATCGTCGCTAGAAGAACTAGTTGTTTCAAACAAGGACCAAATCAAGTTACCTTCAAAACAAGTATCAAGTTTGAATGCAGGCAGTTACGGACGTATATTTAAAACATAACTGTTGAAAATTAATTTTGGGGATTCGCAACAAATGACGTTGACATAGAGAAAAGTAATGCTTTTTCTTTCAATACCAAAGTTATTATGTCCAGAATTCGCCAGCAGGACATACAATAGTGATAAATTAAATAAAACAATTAATATTGAATAGACTTGAATATTGTGTTACAATATTTTCCAACTATTAAGCATTTATTTTTCCGAACAAACTGTGTTTCTTGATGGTTGTGCCGCTAAAATCGTAATGAAATTAATCAATGTTGAATGTAACGAACTCTACTTCTTAGAAAGGCATATGAACTGTAGCTAACGCAAATAAGGCAAAGGGCAAATATTTCGATTGTTTCAAGCCAACATCGCCTGCGCATTATTTATTGAGATTGGGTGAAATATTACGAGTTATATAAGAACAGATTGGCGAAGGTTAGATTTTATCGGGGAAAAAACATTGGTTTACCTCTCAAAATTTAGACGCAACAGAACATATCAAATAAAATAAAACATTTTTAAAAATTTTAAAATTTCTTTTTTATTGAAAAAATGATTATAATATGGTTTTATTTTACTAAAGTGTTAAAAGATTGCATAGGCGGTTGTCTATTCTAACAATGTTCATATTAAATTTGGTATGGAGTAAAACTAATTGATATTAAGATGAAATTTTCTCAAACGTTCCAATAGTAAACAAATTACCTTTGTAATATTAAAGAGATCACATACTCAATTTTGCAGAGTTTTCTCGTCATTATTTTAAGAAGAAACTTGTTTTTAGTGCACCAAGCACATCGCCATGCGGAACAGGGCAGCAAGCCAATCACCATGTGAAACAGGAGAGCAAGCACATTACCACTTAAACAGAACAGCAAGCACATCACCATGTGGAACAGGATACAAGCACATCGCCACGTGGAACAGGATAGCAACACATCGCCACGTGGGAAAAGGGTAGCAAGCACATCGCCACGTGGAACACGATATCAAGCACATCGCCATGTGGAACAGGATAGCAAGCACATCGCCACTGTAACATGAAAGTAAGCACATTGCCACGTGGAACATGAAAGTTAACACATTGCCCCTTGGAACAGGACAGCAAGCACATCGCCATGTGGAACAGGATAGCAAGCACATCACCACGTGTAACATGAAAGTAAGCACATGCCACGTGTAACATGAAGTAAGCACATCACCACGTGTAACATGAAAGTAAGCACATCACCACGTGTAATATGAAAGTAAGCACATCACCACTGGAACAGGAAAGTAAGCACATTGACACATGAACAGGGCAACAAGTTCATCGAACATCTCATGGGGTATTTTCTTACATTGATTTGGTTTCATGAACGGTGATTTGTTAACTTCTCATATTACAGATCTACTTTCTTTAATATTTAATTTATACAATAATTTTTTTTTCGAAGGTGCAAGTAAACTATTCTTTATAGCAACGCTTCTTATTATCCATTCGGGGTGTACGATTAGGATAGGTAATACGCTAATGGATTAGTGCTGTGTACTGATGAATAAG
>JBCFYV010004902.1:0-19185 GCA_039000515.1 Timema cristinae
ACCATTTACAAATGTATTATCCAGCCCATCATCCTCTATGGCTGCGTAGGTTGGGGATACGCAGCCAAAACACACATCAAGAAGCTACAAACAGTGCAGAACAAGATACTAAGGCTCATAACCGGAACAGACATTAGAACAAGAATAGACCACCTCCATGATGTAGCCAAGTGCAAACCACTCGATGTGTTATTCAAAGAAAGAAGGGAAAAGTTCTACACACAAAGTGTAGCACACAAAAATCCATTGATACGTGCACTTGGTAACTACAATCCTCACGACCAAAGACCATACAAACGCCCAAGGCTGGAATAGAGAGAGGGATAAGAGGAAGGAGCAACATCATCCACACCTTCACATTCAATTTTCATCCCTTCATCAAGTGTATATTTTGACTAATCAAACATGCGTTTCCTTTTCAGATAATCATCACAAACTCACAATCAATCAACCCATCTTTCATTAGATATATATTTTCACAAATTCATATTTTTCACCCTCATTCCATGAGGATAAGGGCTAGCGAATGCTGCCTGTAACTCGCAAAGAAATACAGCCCTTTCACAGGTGACCTAGCTTGGCGCTTCTGCCAAGGTGGATATCTTGTGTCGGGCTACAAACCAACTCAAACCGTGTACTTTGTACAATTAAATCATAGGTACCAAGTCATTTAATATTAAGTTCATGCAACGAGGATAAGGGTCTGTGAAAACAACCTGTAACTCGCATATCAAATCAGCCAAAACTTCCCAATGCTTGTCAATGTCTCTATTGGCAAGTGGGGAGGTTGGGGCAACAGGGCAACCCATTTAACCCATTTAAACCCATTTGAATGATGTATCCCAGACACGTTATATTATATATATCCTAACAAGATAATTCCTTCACTTGGTCCACATGTATTCAGGACTTGATTGAGCTCATTCCAAAACATCAAGCTCATATCCTCGTCTTCACCCGCCACTCGACCATAACAATCAACCAACTTAATTCGACCAATGCTTATTTTCAAACGTTAAAAGTCAAGTCACTCTTTTCACTATACTAAAATGAGGGTGCATTTTCTCTTAATGTTACCTCTTTACCTCCATATTCCATTAGTGTTATTCACTAAAGTAGAACAATGCAAGCTAATATTTCAACCTTGAGAAGAATACATGTTAAATACTTTAAACTCTATAATTATTCTCAAGATATTTTAAGCTACAATTAAGTTTAAAATACTTATAATTTTTAAATAATTAATCGTAAAACACTAATTTTAAAGCATTGCCATTCTTTTCATAATTCAATTAAAGCGTCAAAGAACCAACATTTTTACTAGTTATTTCAATGCTGAGTATAATCTTGCTCGTAAAACCTGCTTTAAGACAAATATTTAAAAAGAGAAAAATAACATATTTAATCAATCTAAAATTGGGCCTCATTAAATAGAGTGTTATATTAAACGTATTCTCTTTAAATTAAGTTAGTTGTAAAATAAATTGTAATATTTAAAAACAAAATGTACGCATTAGCTAGTTACACACATAAATAGATCCAGTTAACAATCTCTGTCAAATGTCAATGCATTGTGTTAGAAATTTCATAAACAGTTTTAAGTTAAAAAATACATATATTTTCATCTGGCACTTATTTTTATCCTTAACATTTTATCCACTCAAGTAGTTTTATTTTACTCGTTTCTTTTAGCACACTGTCTTACTACCCGTTTGCATTATAACTTATGTACTAGCTATGCTAGAAGTTTTAGGGATTAGGGAGGTTATATTTAGTGTAAGTGTGGCAAGCATTTGGGTGGAGGGAGAGTAGAAAAAACCTCAGTACACCTGATAGAGATTCAAGCCTCGAACTTCCCTACATTGGCACTCCATACCGCGAGAGTAGCGCGTTAGACCACGTGGCCATGATGTGGGTTACTCTGGTAGTTATCTATTAAAGCATACCTTATTTATAGTCAAGGTATGTTTGCATGAAAAGCTAAATTAATATAATACACAAAATGCTGATGTGGGAAATTTTCACATGGCACGCGTATGCTACAATTTACAAGTGACTTCAATCACTTAACATTATATGATAAAAACATCAAAATACTTAAAATTTATATTTCATATAGAGCAATGAACTTGCATTTTTTTATACAATATATTAATATTCGGTTCTATAAAATATATAGTTACTATAATGTTTTTAATGCTAACAAGTTATGGAGAATAATTTTATTTAGTTCACATTTTTTAAAATGCTATACCCACACTACGCAAGGTAAACAGTAAAAGGAATACAAAATAAGAGAACAGCTAGAATCCATTATCAATTAAAACTATGTTAAATACATAATACTAAGCAAGAATCTTCATTTAACTTTAAAAATGTTTTATTACCCCTGAAATGGCTACGAGTAAATCATGATTTGAGACTTATTCATATTTAAAATGTTTATATTTATTATCATTTTAAGTTTTTTTTTCTCCTTTGGATAAGATATATTGCTAACATTCCAAAATTTCGATGTCTATTGTCGGTATTAGTTATTCCTATTAATTATTGACACCTCTGTGATCAAGTAACTGTTTGAAATGAATGTTTCAACCAAAGATACAATATCCCCGGTATATATCCAACCAAACAACCAACACTTGCATAAAACAAAATTATTGTAAGTGTAAATTATTACCACATCATGTTCTAACATACTTACCTTATGGTATTAGATACGCGAAAGCTCATTCCTGCTTTTACATAAGTATGCAACTTATATTTATCTTGAGCACGTTCTATCCAGTCCGCCTCATTACACCCTAACACTTTCAGGCCAATTCTAATTTTATACTCCCATCTGAGTCTAGGTATTTCCAATGGTTTCTTCCCATAGGGTTTTCCAGTCAATACCCTGAACGTGGTTATAGATTCTCCCATCCACAATACAAGTCATAACCAACGTAATATATGAGAATAGTTTATTATTATTAGCATCACGTCTTACTACCCGTTCGGGTTATACGCAATTACGCTAATGTGTAATGGTAGGGTAATTGTGAGATGAAATGAAGGACCTACAGTTTAACGTGGGATCCGAACCACGATGGTGGCCTGGCATTCCCCACATTCACAAGATGTATTGTAAGAGGTGAAGGAAGGGTTTGGAAATCAGATAAATCTGTGCCGGGACCGAGGATTGAACCACGGCCGCCAGCACAGAAGTCTGACACCTTACCCCTAGATCACCAGTTCACCCTATGAGATTAGACTATCCTATAAATGTATTATGATGAGTACAGGGTATATAGCTCATCTTTATGTAACATTTAGTTTAAATTCATTATGTAATTCAGAAGAATCTGGTAAGTTACGCCTTACACATACCCTACCAGTTTCTAGAATAATTATTGCTAATTTAAGAAAACTTAGATTTCCATCAATGGCATATTCATTGCTGTTCATCTTAGTTAGGAATAGTTTCTTGGGTAGTTTTCAGTCTTATATAAGTGCTCAATTGATGAAATAAATGTATTTATAAAACCACGCTATAAAAATATTATATATTTGTGATTGGAAAATTATTGGACTAAATGGTTAAAAATATTAATTTTTAATTTTAATATAACAGAAGGGTTGATGTCAAACAACATTTATCATTAAATTACTTAGTTTAATTCTACCCATTCAATGAATGGTAAGATAAATAGAATATATGGTGGAAAAAGATGTATTGTAATAAAAAAAAATTTACATAGTATTCACCTTCTATTTGAATTAACGGACGGTATGTTAGGTTTATCAGCCAATTAAAATCGTGACGTAATTTGTATTACAAATCTGCATTAAAAATTTTAAAATATTTCAAATATATCATTATTTTCTAAATAAAGATTTGTCTATGCTTCCGTTAACATTAAAAATGTTATATGCATTCAAAATCACGAGAATATTAAACAAATAAGGATGAAATCTTTTATCTAAGATATTAAAACTTTCCAAATG
Source organism: Timema cristinae (assembly GCA_039000515.1). NCBI lineage: Eukaryota > Metazoa > Arthropoda > Insecta > Phasmatodea > Timematidae > Timema > Timema cristinae. The sequence continues at coordinate 3,988 of JBCFYV010004902.1, forward strand.
ATATGTAGGACAGTGGTTTAGTTGAAATGATATATGATTTATCAAGTAAGCAGAATATTGCGAATATAATTATTTGAAAATAAACAATTTAAAACACATAATTGTTAAAATATTTTTTAACAAATCAGAATGTTGGCATTATTAATTTTGAGTCTTAAAATTATAATATATTTTGCTTAGAACAATATGTTATAATATCTTCAAGTGCATAATTAATGTGATGCACTGGTATCTTATAGAATTTACATGTATTTGCTAATCCGTTACTTATGAAAATAACCAACCCAAGATGATGAAGCTTATTCAAGAAAATGTATCTTGTTCAAAGGTGAAAAAAATTAAATATATAACAATATTAACTTTTTAAATATGAATAAGACCAAAATTATGATTCACTCATAGTCATTTTATGGATAATAAAATATTCTTAAATGTAAATGAAAACTCATGCTTAGTGTTTCTTATTTAACGTATTTTATAATTGATTACGAGTTCTAACTATGCAGTTATTTTAGTATTTCTGATACTGCTGGATCATATAGTTTGCTTTACATAATGTGGTATTTCAAAAGAGAATTACTTGTATGAAAATCCAGAATCGACCGCACTAATGGAAATTGTAACATAACCTAATAATCCTCAAAACCACTTCAAACACATTCTACTCTATTCAACGATGCCTATGTGAGATTTGAATGGCTTTATTACAAATAATATCCTTTAATATTTAGTGGGCTCAATATATTAATAAAGGGTTAATTTCTTTTAAATGAGAAATAATGTAGTTATAATCGAGGCTGCTCCATTTAAGGCAGGCGTGTTCACCGATTTGACCATAGGGGCTCATGATCTTCAAAAATGCTCAGGGAGAAGAAATAAAGAAGAAAAATAATCTCACTATCTTAATTAAAAATAATTCTAATTCGTATTTTATATAAACCTTCAACTCTTCTTAGCATAAGTTTGTGTATATATATTGCTAAAACAAAAACATTTCTAGTCCCAGATTATTTAATTTCTTGCTCAGAAGATAAATAACACAACTTGGTAGATAGAAGATACCATTAAGAATAATTTGGAGTCTATAAAATATGTATCTCCAAAATCAATATAACGTGGCGTAAAAAATTCTGTTTTAAGGTTGGGCACACAGAATATTTGGATTTAAGGAAATAAAGTAACAGAATTTATGGCAATTCTCTTTGTAAATGATGATAGTTGTTTTTATCATCAGGAACAAGAAACGTTGCTGATATAAATAATTCGGTAACACACAATGTATTGTTGTCCATGTGAGAAAAATTGGCCTGTCGTTTTCAGAACTGGTTGATTTTCTGTGTTGATGGTCATCGTATGGCAAACCTAGATAGGATTTTTTTTAACTACACGCATTTAAACTGGAAGACCATCTGATGGAATCATGGGTATTCTTGGTATCACGACCATATTTTATCCCGTAGTGTAACCTGTTATGATGATCACCTCTATGATAAAGTTTTGCAGACTGTTTACCTCTAAGAGGGTCTCATTAGAAAATTTATATAGATTCAAATTACTCAGAAAATTATGACTGCTGAAATTTTAACTAAAGAGCCTGAATAGTTAGAGCAAATATATTAAGGGGATTAGAAAACTAGACAGGGTAGTGCCTATGGCATTGTACTTCAAACTGTTATAAAATACAGTGATTAGTTTTATCAGCTGTTTCATTTTTGTGTATTGAATATCTTGTTCCTGGAATCATGAAAGAGTCTGGTTTTGCAAAGTATTTAACGGGTGATTCATATGAAACTGAGGCATTTCATTAATTATTTATTTTAAAACGAAGGGTGAACGTAACAATGTGTTGCATCTTTAATGAACAATATCGCTGGGAGATTTATTTACCTTCATATCAGATGCTGAAAATTTCCTAACTACGCTTTAAGGCATAACTGAACACGTTGTTCTATATCCCTGGCCGCTCGTTGAAGAATTGTGTTGTCAATATCAACGATCTCTTATGTAATGTTCTACTTCAAATCGTTCAATGTCCAAGTCTGTAAATCCTGGAATTTTTCCTTTAGATAATCCCACAGAAAAAGGGTCTGGTGAGGCCCAGTCCGGTGATCCAAGTGGCTATAAGTTATTGGAGGTGATTCGGCTGTCAAAGAGAACTTGGATCAGTGCCATAGACTCATGTGACGTTTGAAAAGTGGCACTGTCGTGTTTAAATTACCCCTATCCCAGCTCAATATAATCCACTTGCACAGTGAATTCCATAAACATGTGTGTGTATTGTATGGTGTGCACAGGTCCATCAACAAAAAATAGGCAGACTATTCTCTCTTCGAATATTGAATACCAAACTCCAACTTTCATCGGGTGCATAGATACTTCACCATTGAGGTGTGGATGTTGTGCGGTATACATTAGGGTGTTTTGTGAGTTTACACGGCCATGCCTTAGTGACTTACGTGGTGACTACAGCAGTCTGCAGCAACCTCCAGCAGTACAGAAGATGCCTTAGTGACTTACGTGGTGACTACAGCAGTCTGTAGCAACCTCCAGCAGTACAGAAGAACGATACTTGTCAGCTTCAGGCACAAAGGTTCCAGTTGTTTCCAACTTGTGTATCAACGCCAGTATTGTGTTCCTCTCCGGAGGATTGTGAATACCAAATTCCCTCTTGTAAACTCTTTACGTTGCTGTGACCGAGTTTGTTATCAATTGTGTTTTCACTAGTAACAACCACTGCTGTTTTTTGTACTGGATCTTCACAACGATATTGAATAAAACTAAGACAACAATGGATAAATAAACGGAAAGTCCATAACAGTTGCTCTGCGTCATCTCTTGAAAAATAAATTAAACTCTTATTGCTCCCACATATTTTGAAAGCAAAACGGAGCCAATACATTGACAAATATATCTAGTTTATGTCTTCTGAAAGGCAGATGATTATGTTGTTTGACAGGGAGGCTTAACAACCTTTCTCTCTCTCTCTCTCTCTCTCCTCTCTCTCTCTCTCTCTCTCTCTCTATATATATATATATATATATATATATATATATATATATATGTGTGTGTGTGTGTGTGTGTGACTCCAATATACACATTGTTGCTTCTGAGATCCCCAGAGTTCTATTTGGACCTTCAATTTATGTATTATTATGCAACATTATATAGTATAATATATAATTTTTGCACTAGTTTTGATGTGAAACATTGCTTAGAGATGTGTCACAAGGCAATTAGGTCATTAGAAAAATGAACAGTGAATTTAAATGTCGCATAAGCTGTTCTACCCCTTTTAACAAATTAACAGCTATTCCGGTAGGCCTATATGTACTTTTATGTTCCCTTTTAACATAATCTATGAAGCAGCTCCAAAGTAACCTATTTCTCAAACCTGAACTTAGCCAAGAATAAATAATTAATTTTAAGAATATTTTCTTTACTTTTGGGCATAAATTAAAATACCACTTTCTCTATAGTATCTTAAACTATCTATAATACTTTTATATCTACGGTAATTTGTTCTGTGTTAAAAGTAAGCTTGTTTTTATTAACAGCTCGCAATATAATTGGGTAGTCATAGGCCATCTCTATCAAAATATAGTCTTTATAGAATATAAATAAATAAGAATTAATTGAATAAGACTCAAGTCCTTCACGGTCTCATCTGATAGAGACCTTACAACTTGGTTGGTTTGGTACATCCTGAATAAATAATAATTTAATTGAATTCTTAAATTTCTGCCAATGGACATTTATTGATCACGAAACAATCTATTTGTACTGTAAGCACATGTCTTTGAAAACATATCTTCAAACACAATTTGAAGAAGGTTTTTTAATGGTTTAACGCATGGATTATTAGTGACGTGTGTTAAATTACGTATTGTAAAATATACACCTTCTACATTGGTGAGATGGATGGCTAGATGCAAAACAACTTGAAAAATACCTATTTAAATTGTTCTACCTCATTGCTAAAGTTAACACTAAGGGTCCCTTTTTTTTTGCTTGCACACACGTATTTAATGGATTTGATGAAACTGCACAGCTACACATTAATGTGAGAAACAAACGATTGTTTATCCCCATTGTTCAAGAACGGTTTGGTTATGAGCTCCTTCCATCGTCGTATTTGGGATATCAGTCATATCCTTCAACGTAGCTCTTTGAAATTATTTGGATAGTTCTTGTTGTATGGCAGGAAACTATCGATCCAAAAGTTCGTTTTGGCCGTGTACCATATTTAAAATAACAATTGCATGCAGCCGTATTTAAGTGTTTGAATCCGGAATCTCAAAACTTATCACTGAATCTAAACTGTCAGGTTTGATTTTTCCTAAGCGCTTTACAGTATATAGAATTTTGTCATTCTGGCTTTTGTAAATTTACAGATTACATTAAACACTTATTGTCTTTAACGTTACTGATCACTACTTGAAGACAAAGATAATTTTAAATAGCTTATAACTTTTCTAAAGTAACCAAACATAGGTGTAATATAAATAAATGTTTCTGAACTCCATAATATGCATTAAAAACTAGCTATATATGTGAAAGAAAATAATATATACTAGAAAACTTGAGTACCAATTAAGCATACTTTCGTAAAACTTTTTGACTTTTCCGGTTTTAAATTTTATAATTTTATTTTTATAGAATTAAAGTCCTCGTTTGTATATTTGGACCAATAGAAAAGACCGATATTGGGTACTCAAGGATAAACATTCTTATTAAAATGTCTAATTCCAGTTAATATTCTCTACATTTTATCAGGGGTTGTTTCATCTTATGGTTATCGCATTGTTATTAAATTCTTTGTACCGTGGTCGCATACTACACCGCCACCACTTAGTTCGCCTGGCTACTCACCCTGTTTTACTGCCCTGTCGGAGAACACATTCGAGGCCGAAGGCGAGCTTTTTCGACCAGTACGATCCACTCACACAAAAACAAACTCTATCTAACGTCCTGGAAGAACAACCTGTTGGTTCATCATCAAGATAGATGGGAGTGAATAAAGCGCGTGCGCGATCTGATAAACTTGGCTAGCTCTCAATTGTCGTGTACTCGTCACCCCCCACCCCCTGTTATCCAAGACCAAGACTTCATAGCGTTCTGCGCAAGGCGCCCCTGAGGTCTTCTAGTCGCCGATTGGACAATATGATATCGAATTATGGCTATTCCCTTCCAACCCCCTTTTTTCCCCTCCTGAATTCAAATGAATAAAAGGCGAGTGTTTGACATGGGAAAAATCACTCTTTGATGCCACTAGCCGTTAGAGGAACTAATACTCCCAACAATGTAAGTTGACATAATGATGACGAGCTAGTTAGAGGTATTGCATCGTTAAATGGTAGACTGTAGGTTATAAATTGATTCTCCAGTATGTGAACAGTTTAGCAGTACTAAATGTAGTACTTTGGATACTTGTTGTACTTTAATGTTTTGATTAGAAATTTAGGACAATTTACTTTCAATATGTTTATATATCTAATTTCGCAGGTTTACCAAAATAGCCTTTGGAGAACTAAAGTTAGTTGCTTAGATATTTGTCATGTTATAATGTTATGATTAGAAATTTAGGACAATTTACTTTCAATATGTTTATATATCTAATTCCGCAGGTAAACAAAGTAGGTTTTGGGAAACTAAGTTTAGTAATTTAAATATTTGTTATGCTACATTGTTTTGATTAGAAATTTATTTCAAGTAACTTTCAATATGTTTATATATTGAATTCTGTGGGTTAACAAACGTAGGGTATGCTAGTTTAGGAGAACTAAGTAATAGTACTTTAAGTAGTTGTCATGATATATTGTTTTGACTAGTTAATCAGGAGTATCTATGTTTTGATGACCAGAGCGAGTAAGAATGCGCCAAGCTTAAATTCTAAATATTATGTCATATATATATATATATATATATATATTTTTATATTTTACATCTTGTTATATTGTTAAATAAACGGCCAAGGCTTAGTATCTTGTTATCTCCTGTTTTTTTTTTGCGAGGGCCCTGCCTTATATACAAGTTGTTTAAATAATAAAATAGGGAATATTTACTTAACTTGAGTGGTGATCAATAAGGATCCCTGTGATTTAACTAAATAAATGCCTAAACCATTTAAGCATGGTTGAGCTGCCCCCACTCTGCTTCACAGGGTTTTATATTTATATTTATATTTATATCTTTTTGATCATTGCACTCATATTGTTGTTTGTTTGTTACAATCCTCGTTCTACGCCATGGATCGGACACCGATGGACACTTCTGAAATACTTGGCTGTAAATCTCAAATATACAAGCTAAACCGAGAGGCGTTAATTGCGGAGCTCGTGGGCCGAGGGATAGCCGTTAACCCCGAATCCACTGTTCGTGAATTGAGGACCATGCTGTCTCGGGAGTTGGGTGAGAAAAATCCATTATTTTCTGACGTTGATAATAGTGATGTGCCCGGTCAGGTGGTCGGTAGGAATAGAGAGGTCCCTATGACCAGTGTTGAGAGGCAGGCCCCATTAGATCCTGTTGGTAACACATTATCTTCGCAGAACCCACTCTCTAACCATGTTATTGTTCGGTCAACGGTTCACATGATAGTAAGACTCGGTCCAAAGTAGTCAGTGATTGGTTGAATCGCATTCCTGTGTGTGATGGACAGAAATAGTTCCGCGTATATTCGCTTTCCTGCTGGAAGTAAACAAAGTCCATAAATTACGTCTGGTTGAGGACGCGGAAATATTAGTGTTATGTCTGGGGAAAACTTCAGGGTTCTTAACACACCTTATCTCCGAGGGATAAGTCAGGGGACCCCCTGGGTTACTGTTATGGATAACATATTTGACTCTCTAGTTTCTAGGAGAGAGAGGGAACGTTTATGTTCAGAATTCGTGTACCGTTTCCAACTTCCACACGAGTCTCTTAGGATTTTTATTCTTTCTGTGTCAGAAGCAGCGAGCATCCTCAATTTAAAACTCAGTGAGCGACAAATCGTAGAAATTATTCTAGAGAATTGTCGCCTCTTACTAGGAGACATTTTGTATTTTCCCAATTGCCGTGTTCCTTTTCAGAGTTGTACTCTCTGGCTTCCAAAATTGAGGGATCACTTTTGGGTGAACGGGAATATTTTGAGAAGCACCCTATTACAGTGTCTAAACCCTCCGCTTCATCAACCCCTTTTTACCAGAAGTCAAAAAACAGCTTTGGTCAGCTTACGTATTCTCAGACGCCCCCCGTGATTAATAGACCTTATAATAGCAAACCTACTGGACATCGAGGAGGAATAATAGTCGCGACCTATCTCGAGTTAGATGTTTTGGTTGTAAGCAATTAGGGCACCTCCGTACCAATGTCCGGCGGGAACGTGTGACGTGTAACCTGAGGAGTGGTAAAGTTACACGACGCTTTACTAATATTAATAAACCACTCGACACCCCTATCCCCATGGTCGAATTTTCTATTGGGTCAAATCACGGTGCCGCTTTAGTCGACACTGGCGCTAACGCATCGTTCATTGATGCTGAGTTTCTGAGTAGCATCCGGGTAGTAAACTCAAATGTGACGTTCAAATAAATAAGTGTGCTCCCCGTACATTTGTTTTTAGGGAATGGAAGTAGCATTATTATTGACAGATTTGTTTATCCGTCTCTCAAAATTAATCGTTTTTCTTGGAAAAGAAAGTTATATGTTGTAAACAAACTAGTATGCGACGTCAATTAGGAATGGACTTTTTGTGGGATACTAGAGGTATCTTAGACTTAGGCTTGGGACATTTAAGTTTGGGTTTAATTCTCAGATTAAAGTGCCATTGTGTCTATGTTCTAGACCCATGTGGTGTAGTCACTTAGGAAGCGATGAAGATCGCGTTAATACATTGATTAAGAAGTACTCGGATGTCATAACAACCCGTCTGGGAAAATGTGACATACTCCCCTATGATATATGTAGTCACGGACGAGATTCCGGTTAGGTCGGGTCCCTATTCATGTAACCCACCCAAAATGAAAATATTTCGCGAGTTGATAGAGGACTTAAACAGAAGGGGGTGATTAGGCCATCAAAATCCCCGTACGCTAGTCCGGCATTTATTATTCCGAGAAAAGGACAAGGACACAGGTTTGATCGTAGACTATAGAAGGTAAATAAAAAAATCCAGTTTGATCCCTACCCCATGCCTAGTGTGGAGAGTGCGTTCCAACATCTAGGGGCGCTAAAGTGTATAGTCTCATTGACTTGAATGCCAGTTTTTTTACAATGCGCTCTCACAGAGCGGTCAAAGAAGTTCACGGCGTTTGTTACCCCTTGGCAATTATACGAATTTAATCGTGTACCGTTGGGCGCTAGTATCGGTGGCCAGGCATTAAGCCGTGTTCTGGATCACATCTTCTCAGACTTAAAATATAAGTTCGTCTTTAATTACCTTGATGACATCTGTGTATACAGTAATTCTCTTGATGAACATCTTGAACATTTAGACATTGTACTGAGCCTTTTGCGTCTGGCGGGTTTGACTGTTAACCCCGACAAGGTCACGTGGCCAAGCAATCTATCAAGTATCTTGGGTATATTATTTCCAATGGGAATATGCTGGTCGACCCCGAAAGGGTGAAACCCATTGTCGATTACCCCCAACCAAAAAACATAAAGGGTGTGATGCGTTTCGTTGGCATGTGCGCTTACTATGCACGCTTTATCCCGCATTTATCTGAAATTGCTGCCCCTTAAATTACTTAAAGAAAAAAGGTGTCTCATTTGTCTGGGGAGAGGAACAATCTCGTGCTTTCAAAACTCTCAAGAGCAAACTGATCAGCCCCGAGGTTTTGCACATGCCCGATTTCACTTGCCCATTCCTTCTTCATGTCGACGCTTCTTCTGTCGCCCTTGGCGCGGTTTTGTCCCAGAGAACTGCGGACGGTGTTCGTCCCGTGGCCTTTGCGAGCAAAACCTGTCTCAGGCAGAACAGAAATATAGTGCTTTCGAGAAAGAATGTCTGTCATGTGTTGTGGCGTTGAGAAATTCTCTGACTATCTAGAACAGCGCGAATTCGAACTATACACTGACAACATGGCGTTGTCATGGATGTGGCGACACCCAAAGCAGTTAGGAAAGATCGGGAGGTGGGTGCTACGCCTTTCGAAATACAAATTCAGCACGCATCACGTTCCGGAAGGATAACGTGACTGCTGATGCCCTATCTCGGATGGCGGAAGATCTGGAGCCGATTGGACCCAAAATATTGTACAAGCCTTTTAATGTAATTCATTCCATCCCGGAGTCATTCATCTCGATTCGAGATCATCAAGGGAGTGACTCGTGGTGCTTGGAACTAATAGATAAAATAAATAAGGGAGAGAGGTGGGTCCTTATTCTCTTTACAAAGGACTTCTTGGATATCTAGTGGGAAAGGGAAAGGAAGGAAGATTGTTGTCCGACTGTGGTACGCAAAATGTTGTTGCGTTATTTCCATCATTCTATTGTTGGTGGTCACCTGGATATACTTAAAACTTATCGTAAAATTTCTAGGGAGTTCTTTTGGCCAGGGATGTACAGAGATGTGAAACTGCAAGTTAAGCAGTGTGAAGATTGCCAAAAAGCAAAACCGGCGCAGAACACGAAAGTTGGGCTTCATTCGGCCGATGTGGCTCGACTTCCGTGGGAAAAGGTGTTCGTCGACTATGTTGGCCCCCTGCCCCGATCCTCCTTAGAATACTTGTATACTCATTGTGTTGGATGCTTTCTCTAAATTTGTGATTATTTTACCGTTGAGGGACATGAAAGCAAAGACCACTGCTAACGCCTTGCTAGACGCGTGTGGGCGATGTTTGTGCCCCCCGAAGTTTAGTGAGCGATAATGGGCCCTGTTTTAGGTCTGCCACTTTCAAAGACTTGTGCTTTGGATGGGCATTAAACACATAACCACCAGCCCCCACTATCCTTGCCCTAACCACGTGGAGCGTTTCAATAGGAATCTTAAGGTGGCCTTAACCATTTTCCACTCGGTTGATCAAGCTAGGTGGGATCGTGATATTGAGATTTCTTAAATGTCGCATTTAATTCCGCGTTTCATGAGTCAACCAATGCCTCTCCGCTTCGGTGTTCCTGGTAGAGAACTCAACCACCCTCTGTTAACGGTATGGAATGTGGACCCCTTGCTGGGCGGGGATGAGAAGTTTCTCGCATAAAGATAGGTGCCAAAAGGCCTTCGAAGCTTTAAAAAGGGCCCATAAAAAGGTGGCTGATAGGTATAACCTTGGACGTGCCCCTGTTTCGGTTGCTATTGGAGACCTGGTCCTCAATAAAAGTTATCCATCAGAGCTCCGCAATTGACAAAATCTCAGCAAAACTCATCCGAAGTGGAATGGTCCATGGCGAGGGGAGCGCTTCCTCACCCCTGTAACTGTACTGATTAGTGATGTTGGTGACCCCTCAATCACCAGGCGGGCCCACGTATCTCAAATTAAATCCTGTGGCATCAAAGAGTCCTCACCCTGGTCCAGGGATAGTATGTGTGTGAGTCCGTGCTGTAAAAGTGTAAGTGTTAGTATGTAAGTTATTTATCATCTCCGGGAAAGCCCGCAGATTAAGCAACAGAGATAATTACCAGATTTTGTAAACTTAAGATTGTAAGATGGAATCTCCTAGTTGAAGCAATGTTAACTCCAATAAATGGATGATACCCTCGCAGGAGACATCATGATCTGGTATAATTCCAGTGTTATAGCAAAGTAAAATTACTAGAGAAATCTTTACTACAGGTTATATAATGACTGTTTTTTTTTAATTGTGACATTGAATGCTAGGTTAGATTTTTGCTTGCGATTGTAATGGTTTATATTATATCAGGTTGTGTACGGCTAGTGGGGAGATAAAATTCTGGTGGTGTTCGTTGGGTACTCGCTTTGTGTTTATTTGTTCAGTGGGATCCTTCATCCCTCCTTCATTCCTGTCGTCGAGCCAAAGAACAGAAGAGCCCGAAATGCCTTCGGTTTGGTACAGCACAGTTGCTGGGGTGGCGAGGACAGGCTGAAAGGCGTGGAGCACTTGCCAGATTGACGGAGAGCGGTGTTGACCAGCTGCTCATACTGAGATCAAAGAAGACGTCACTTGGATCGCTGTGTCAAAAGCTTGGACCACCCGAATTCCTGAGTACGGAAGAGGCTGCCTCGTGTAGGGGCGGAGGATTTGTACCGTGGTCGCATACTACAACCGCCACCACTTAGTTCGCCTGGCTACTCACCCTGTTTTACTGCCCTGTCGGAGAACACATTCGAGGCCGAAGGCGAGCTTTTTCGACCAGTACGATCCACTCACACAACAAACAAACTCTATCTAACGTCCTGGAAGAACAACCTGTTGGTTCATCATCAAGATAGATGGGAGTGAATAAAGCGCGTGCGCGATCTGATAAACTTGGCTAGCTCTCAATTGTCGTGTACTCGTCACCCCCCACCCCTGTTATCCAAGACCAAGACTTCATAGCGTTCTGCGCAGGCGCCCATGAGGTCTTCTAGTCGCCGATTGGACAATATGATATCGAATTATGGCTATTCATTCCAACCCCTTTTTTCCCCTCTGAATTCAAATGAATAAAGGCGAGTGTTTGACATGGGAAAAATCACTCTTTGATGCCACTAGCCGTTAGAGGAACTAATACTCCCAACAATGTAAGTTGACATAATGATGACGAGCTAGTTAGAGGTATTGCATCGTTAAATGGTAGACTGTAGGTTATAAATTGATTCTCCAGTATGTGAACAGTTTAGCAGTACTAAATGTAGTACTTTGGATACTTGTTGTACTTTAATGTTTTGATTAGAAATTTAGGACAATTTACTTTCAATATGTTTATATATCTAATTTCGCAGGTTTACCAAAATAGCCTTTGGAGAACTAAAGTTAGTTGCTTAGATATTTGTCATGTTATAATGTTATGATTAGAAATTTAGGACAATTTACTTTCAATATGTTTATATATCTAATTCCGCAGGTTAAACAAAGTAGGTTTTGGGAAACTAAGTTTAGTAATTTAAATATTTGTTATGCTACATTGTTTTGATTAGAAATTTATTTCAAGTAACTTTCAATATGTTTATATATTGAATTCTGTGGGTTAACAAACGTAGGGTATGCTAGTTTAGGAGAACTAAGTATAGTACTTTAAGTAGTTGTCATGATATATTGTTTTGACTAGTTAATCAGGAGTATCTATGTTTTGATGACCAGAGCGAGTAAGAATGCGCCAAGCTTAAATTCTAAATATTATGTCATATATATATATATATATATATTTTTATATTTTACATCTTGTTATATTGTTAAATAAACTGGCCAAGGCTTAGTATCTTGTTATCTCCTGTTTTGTTTTTGCGAGGGCCCTGCCTTATATACAAGTTGTTTAAATAATAAAATAGGGAATATTTACTTAACTTGAGTGGTGATCAATAAGGATCCCTGTGATTTAACTAAATAAATGCCTAAACCATTTAAGCATGGTTGATCTTCATTCATAAAGATAACCAATAAAATGGGTAAGTACTGACTATTGAGTCTAAAATGATAGAGATAGATAGATCATTGCTGTACAAACATTTTCCATAAGAGGTTAGAGGACCAGGACATCAACTTTTGAAATAATTTCTTATTTACATACTCTATGCTATTAGATAAATAATTCTCTAAGGCTTACGTTGTATATCTGTGTAACTAGAGCTCACCAAATTGTATTAATAGTATATTTTCAAATATCTAAGAAGCCATTGGTTTTATAAAGATATATTTCAAATTCTCATTTTTATTTTTAGTAGTACTAAAATTATGCAATGATAATAATAATATTTATCTCAAAATTAATATTTGCAGAGATATGGAATATTACACACCCGAAAATTATTCTGAAAGTCAATTTCGTGGGATAATGGAAATAGCCATTTTGTTTATTATCTTAATCAAAGCATAGATACTAGTTTTAATCTAAATATCTAGAGCCAAATTTTTGAAAATAAATTATTATCTTTCCACCGTTTAGTAAACTACTTTTAGTTTTAGGGTTAGACAGATACACAGACACACTGCATTGGAAAAAAAAACATTTTTTAGGGTTTGAGGCGTTATGAAACGACGATAAATATACCTACATATTTGCAATGATAAGTAATTTCTACTCTCAAAGCGTTAAGGAGGTATAATTAAAAATTAAAATTCACGCATCACTATGGATCCCTTAAAGTAATTTTATATTACACATTAAATATTGATTTTGTTGTCGATAACATTTTATTAGGCCTAACTGCTTAGAGATCAGATTGTAATTATATATAAGGGTTTATTTTGACATCAGAGTGGAATAAACACAACATACATTTTATAAAAATAAATACTATATTAATGAAAGATAGATATTTGTGAATACAATTATAATGTTGAGTTTTTATTAAATTTGATAGCGCCAACTAAAATATTCATTACGTTGTGAATAGCTTAGACATTTTGTTAGGTTATATTAAAAACTTAAAATAATCCAGGCAATTAAGCTTGCGTTAACATTTTGTACAAGGTTTGAAATCACAACCACACATATGATTCTATTTACTAAATATCTAATTTGTATAGTATATAAGGTTAAATTTGTTATAAACACAGGGATAGTCCAACACCCAAGGTACATTATTCTGTGTTTATGAGTACAACTATTGTGTTGCCTTTTTTGCTGCTAGTTTGTTGCTTGTTGATTTCAATTCTGATCTCTCTATGATTTGTTTTTAATGTTTACTAAAAATATTGAATAGGATTTTCAACGTTGGCCAGTAAGGTTACCAAATTCCTTGATCAATTGGTTTTAAGATAGGAAGAATCTACGAGTGAGCCTCTGACTATGAGATTGTACCATTAAATTACTTTGTATTTTAACTCGCATAATTCCAAGAGACCCACTGAATAAAAACAATAAAGAAGTAAATAATCTTAATTATTGTCATTGAATTTATCACAGCCTTTAGTGGGAGTAAGCCGCTTAAAATATGGTGCTGAAACTTATAACGTTCTTGATTTATGGGTACCTACGTTGTGAGCCAATTATGACGTATTGTTTTTCTCGCACCGCGATGTGCACCAATTATGAAGTTTCGGACTTACGGATCCCTGTCTTGGGTCACAATTGATGAGATATTACCGTTTAATTAGCTGATAATTGCCCCGTGATCGAGCGCCAATTAAAGAGTTTACTGATGATTAGACTATTGTATTAATTATTACACACTTATTAGTTGACAAGTTTTTTATTTCAAATCTCGGTTTATTTCAAGAGAAAATAGATCGTGTCGTCGGCGAACTATTTACGTGACCTATAGTACGATCGTAGGGATCGCGGACAGGAGCTGCAGTCCCGAGTACTTCAAGGACTGGACTCCAAGTAGCCTAGTGCCCTTACATTGCACCATTCTTTGTATATATCCATTACTCATGGAAGCTTCGAAAAGGTTGTGTTATAAAAAATTAAAATACAAGACATAAACATCTCGGTTTTACTAGGAGCTTCGAGAGCCGGAAACTGACTCAAGTTAACTTTTAAAATCTCTATTCGAACTTTCCAGAAGAGGAAGCTATTATTTAAAAATCTTATATTGTCAACTTGACTTGACTGGTACACTCTGACGTCACTTACAGTAGCGTGCCTTCTTAGAAGAAGAAGTGCTTTAAAGCGCCATGTAATGGATTATAATTTAAATGAAATAAGATACGTTTTTAAAATTAGGACGATATTATTGTCAATGCTCTCACATATTCTTTAGGGGAAAATCAATAACATTACAAACTTCACATGAGTAAACTAGGGCGTTTGTTTGGATGAAAGGCAAATTAAAAAAATATGTTCCAAAAAAATTTCATTTCCAGATGACGTCGACAAAACTTCGATTCTTTTCATTTTTCTAAGATTTTTATTAAGGCCCCTTTACCCTGTAGAAATGTAAGTCTAAAACCTATTTTGTGGAATAGGGGGCGGGAGGATGAAAGGCTTGTTGCTTTACAAACGACCAAAATATCCTTCCGCGGCAACAAGAACAATGGATAACGAAATAGTAGATGGAGATTGCTAAAGGTAGGTCTTGCGGAAAAATCATACGTTTGGAAATATCAGTTTTCTCAAGAACGAGTGAAATTTGTATTTAATATTATTCAATACACCCCTAAGATAATATATCGATT
>JBCFYV010004903.1:0-13166 GCA_039000515.1 Timema cristinae
TTTTTTTAAAATATGTGTTTGTTTTTTTGGGTTTTTTATCTGTCTTCAATTTTGTAAAATGATTAATATTTTTTAATAAATTTTTTAACTTCTTAAATTAATATTTTGCTATCGACATTCTTTAAATATTTTTTTTTTTGCAAAAAAAAAATTAAATAGTTTTCCCTATAAAGGACCACTTTTTTACTTAAGTTGGGCCGTGTCAAAAAATGGTTGCTACTACTTTTTACATTCTGCCCTTTTCGTTTTAAAATTAATTTAGGGAGACACTAAAACATGTTGCTATTATAATTAGTGGCTTAACCAACTTGCCCCCAATTTAAGTGGAAGAACTACCTTGTAAATTTAGAAGCGCTATGCGCAACTCCTAAAAAATTTTATTGAATATTTACTGACACCGAACAGAGTTGCGGTGGTCATATCTTCAATTTTTGGTCCTGAAAGAGTAAAGGGGGGGACAGCTAATCTCTTTTTACATGGGTCAAGGTTTTTAGAAGCGAAAGGCTAGAGTACGGCTTTTATCAAAACCACACCCCGCAGAAATCGCTACTTTTATTTTTAGGTTGAACCCCAATAATCAGTAGCTGTATTTTCTTTATATTTTCTTACCTAGGGAAAAAAACATTTTTCATTCGACTTTTGTACAGACAAATTTTCTGGAGACGAGATCGGAGTTCAATTCCTTTTAGGTTCCCGGGTTTTTTTTTTTTCTTCAAAGGGTTTTCCAAAAAAAACCCCGCAATTTTTTTTTAATTAGTTTTAGCGTGTGTCTTACACCCGTTTGGGTATACGCTTATGAATTAATTCTTAAGCTTTGGGCATCAGGAATTTTTAAATTAAAGGAGGTGCATCCGTATTTTTTGTGGCGTTAGGCGGAAAATATTTTAAGGGAAAAAAACCCCCTAAACACTCGAACGGAATTGAACTTTTCACCTTTTTTTATTGTAAATAAAAATACTCACCATTTCCCATGTTTTCCTGTGTTTCATTAGACCCTTTAAAAATACTACACCACTTTTTCCTGTTCTCCTTGGGGTTTATTGTTTAAATTAACAAAAAGCACCCCTTCCTCCCTGTTTACCTGTGTTTCAATGTAACTAAACAAAAACTACACCAAAATTTCTCCAGTTCTACCTGTGTTTCAATGTAGACTTAACAAAACTTAAAAACCCTTCCTCCCTTTCTACCTTTTTTTTTTCATTGTAGACTAAACAATCTTTACCACTTTTCCAGTTTTTACCTGTGTTTTTTTGTAGAACTAAACCCAATAAATACAAAACCTTTTTTATGTTTACCCGTGCATTTTAGACTAAACAAACTACACCCCTTCCTCCATGTTCTACCTGTGTTTCAAAGTAACAACAATACTCACCCCTTTCCCATGTTTTTACCCGTGTTTCATTTAGACTTAACAAAGTACACACTTTCCTCCATGTTCTACCTGTTTTCAATGTAGACTAAACAAAACACACCACTTTTTCCATGTTTTTACCTGTGTTTAATGTAACTTAACAATATACCATTCCCCCCTTTCTACCTGTGTTTCAATGTAGACTTAACAATCTACACCACTTCCCCCAGTTTCTACCTGTGTTTTATTGTAGACAAAAAAATACTACACCACTTCCTCCAGTTTACCTGTGTTTTCATTTAACAACCAAAACAACCCACTTCCCCCATGTTTACCTGTTTTCAATGTGACTAAACAATACTACACCCCTTTCTCCAGTCTACCCCTGTTTATTATAATTAAAAATACACCACTTCCCCATGTTCTACCCGTGTTTCATTGTGACAAAACAAAACTACACCCCTTTCTCCTGGGGTTTACCTGTGTTTTATTGATGACTTAACAATTTAACCCCTTTCCCATGTTCTCCTGTGTTTCATTTATGACTTAACAATACACACCACTTTCTCCAGTTCTACCCGTTTTCAATGTAACTTAACAAACTACACCACTTTTTCCCTGTTTACCGGTTTTTTGTAACTAACAATAGTACACCACTTTTTCCCCTTCACCCGTGTTTCAATGTAGATTAAAAAAAAAAAACACCACTTCCTCCATGTTCTACCCGTTTTCATTTTTAGACTAAACAATACTTCACCACTTTCTCCCTGTTTACTTTTTTTTATTGTGATAACCAAAATAAAACACTTCCTCAGTTCTACCTGTGTTTTATTTTAACTAACCAATATACAACACTTCCTCCATTTTACCGTGTTTATTGTAGACTAAACAATACTCACCACTTTTTCCCGTTCTACCTGTGTTTCAATGTAACTTAACAATACTACACCCCTTCTCCGTTCTACCTGGGTTTTATTGAGCTAAAAAATGTACACCCCTTCCTCCAGTTTACCTGGTTTCAATTGACTAAAAAATACTACACCCTTTCTCCATGTTCTACCCGTGTTCAAAGTAGACTTAACAATTACACCACTTCCTCCTTTTTTACCTGTGTTTCAATGTGACTAAACAATACTACCCACTTTCCCATGTTCTATTGTTTCATTGTGACTTAACAATTACACCACTTTCCTCCATTTCTACCTGTGTTTCAAAGTAACTTAACAATACTACACCCCTTCCCCTTTTTTACCGGGGTTTTATGTAGACTTAACAATACTAACCACTTCCCCCCGTTCTACCGTGTTTCATTTTAGCAAACAATACACACCACTTCCTCCATGTTTACCTTGTTTCATTTAGACTAACAATACAACCACTTCCCCCAGTTCTACCTGTGTTTTTAATGTAGACTAAAAAATACTACACCACTTTCTCCATGTTTCCTGTGTTTCATTTTTGACTTTAAAAATAGTACACACTTCCCCATGTTCTACCTGTTTTCATTTGACTAAACAATACTAACCACTTTCTCCATGTTCTACCTGTGTTTATTTTTTGACTTAACAATATACACACTTTCTCCATTTCACCTTGCATTGATACTTAAAAAAAAACTACACCCCTTTCTCCCTGTTCTACCTGTGTTTCATGTATACAAAAAATAGTACACACTTTCTCCATGTTACCGTGTTTTATTGTAACTTTTAAAAATATACACCACTTCCTCCATGTTTTACCTGTTTTAATGTAGACTTAACAATTTAACCCCTTCCTCCATTTCACCGTGTTTCATTTTTGACAAAACAAAACTACACCACTTTCTCCATGTTTACCTGTTTTCCTTGAGACTTAAAATAGTACACCCTTCCTCCAGTTCTACCCCCTGTTTCATTGTAGACTTAACAATAGCACCACTTCCTCCATGTTCTACCTGTGTTTATTTAACTAACCATACTACACCACTTCCTCCATGTTCTACCCTTTTTTTCATTTTAGACTTAAAATATCCACCACTTCCTCCATTTCTACCTGAGTTTCATTGTAGACTTAAAAATAGTACACCACTAAACCGTTCTCCTGTTTTATTGTAACTAAACAAAAGTACACCCCTTTTCCATGTTCTACCTTTTTCATTGTAGACAAACCAAACAACCACTTCCTCCTGTTCTATTGTGTTTTATTGTAGACTAAACAATACACACCCCTTTCCCCCCATGTTCTACCTGTGTTTCATTGAGACTTAAAAATAGTACACCACTTTTCCATGTTCACCTGGGGTTTCATTGTAGACTTAACAATAGTACACCCTTCTCCAGTTCTACCTGTGTTTCATTGTAGACTAACCAAACTACCCACTTCCTCCATGTTCTACATGTTTCATTGTAATTAACAATATATCCACTTCCTTTTTGTTTACCTGTGTTTTTTATAGGGCTAAACATGAAAAACCATTTCTCCCTGTTTTTACCGTGTTTCATTGGGATTAAACTTCTCACCCCTTTTTCCCATGTTCTACCGTATTTCATTTTGATTTAAAAAAATACACCCCTTTTTCCATGTTTACGGGGTTTTATTTTGATTTAAAAAAGTACAACACTTTCTTTTCTCCTTTTTTCATTGTAACTAACCCAAAACTACACCACACCTCCATGTTCTACCCGTGTTTTTTTTTAGAATAAAATAGCTAACCCCTTTCTCCGGTTCTCCTGTGTTTCATTGTAGACAAAAAAAATAACACCACTTTCTCCATGTTTACCGTGTTTTTTGTAGACTTTAAAAAGTACACCACTTTCTCCTTTTCTACCTGTTTTTTCATTGTAGACTAACCAAACTACACCCCCTTCCTCCATGTTTACCTGTGTTTTTTGTAGATAAAAAAAACTACACCACTTCCCCCATGTTATATCTCTGTTTCATTGTAACAAAAAAAAACTACACCCCTTTTCCATGTTATACCGTGTTTCATTGTAGATTAACAATCCCCCCACTTCCCCCGGCTACCTGTGTTTCATTGTAGACTAAACTATGCTAACCCCTTTCACCCTGTTCTACCTGTGTTTCATTGTAACTTAACAAAACTACACACTTTTTTCCATGTTCTACCGTATTTCATTTTTGACTTAACAATAGTCACCACTTTCTCCATTTCTACCTGTGTTTTTTGTAGATTAACAATAGTACAACACTTTCTCCATGTTTTACCCGTGTTTTCATTGTAGACTAAACCCAAAACACACCACTTCCCCAGTTCTACCCGTGTTTCATGAGACTAAACTATGCTACACCACGTTCTCCGTTTTCTACCGTGTTTTTATTGGACAAAAAATACTACCCACTTTTTCCATTTTCTACTTTTTTTTTGTAACTTAACAATACTACACCATTTCCATGTCTACCCGTGTTTTATTGTAACTTAAAATAGGAACCCCTTTCTCCATTTCTACCTTGTTTTATTGTAGACTAAACAATACTACACCCCTTTTTTCCTTTTACCTGTTTTATTTAGATAAAAAAATGTACAACTTCCCCCTGTTCTACCCGTTTTTATTGTAAAATAAACAATACTACACCCCTTCCTCCCTGTTTACCTGTGTTTTATTGTAGATAAAAATACACACCCCTTCCCCCCATGTTCTACCTGTTTTTATTGTAGAAAATAAAAAATCTAACCACTTCCCCCATGTTCACCGTGTTTTTTGTAGACTAAACATACTATCCCCTTTCCCCATGCTACCTTTTTTTTTTGAGACTAAACAATCTACAACACTTCATTTGTTCTACCTGTGTTTCTTGTAGACTAAATATGCTACACCACTTCCTCCATGTTTTCCCTTTTTCTTGTAGACTAAACTATGGACACCCTTTTTCCATTCTACCGTATTTTATTTTAACTTAAAATAGTACACCACTTTTCCATTTTCTACCCGTGTTTCTTGTAATTAACAATATAAAAACACTTTTCCCCCGTTCTACCTGTGTTTCATTGTAGACTAAAAAAATACACACCCTTCCTCCATGTTTTTACCTGTTTTCAGTAGACTAAACTATGCTCCAAAAATTTTCCCCTGTCTACCTTGTTTCCTTGTAGACTTTAAAATTTGGGGCAAACCCCTTTTTTTCCATGTTCCACCTGTGTTTTATTGTAGGGGGAAAAAAATACTACACCAAATTTCCCATGTTCCCACCTGTGGGGTTTTTTGTAACTAAACAATGCTTTTTCCCCTTCCTCCCTGTTCTAAAACCCTTTTTTTATTGTAGACTAAACAATACTACACCACTTTCCCCCATGTTCTACCTGTGTTTTATTGTAGACTAAACAAAAACACCCCTTCCACCATGTTCTACCTGTGTTTTATTGTAGACTAACAATACAAAACCATTCCTCCATGTTCTACCTTTTTTTATTTTAGACTAAACAAAACTACCCCTTCCTCCATGTTTTAACCCGTATTTTTTTGTAGACTAAACAATCTACAACACTTTCATTATGTTTTAAACCCGTGGTTTTTATTGTAGGGCAAAAATATGCTACACCCAAATTCCTCCATGGAAAACCCGTGTTTCATTTTTGACTAAAAATAAAGCTACACCACTTTCTCCATGTTCAAACCCGTATTTCATTTTAGACTTAACAATATTTTTCCCCTTTCTCCATGTTTAAACCCGTTTTCATTGTAGATTTTAAAAAATACAACACTTTCTCCATGTTCTAAAACCCGGTTTTCTTGTAGACTAAACCAATACTAAAACCACTTTCCCCCATGTTCTAAAACCCGTGTTTCATTGTTTAAATAAACTATTTTACACCAAAAATTTTTTTCCCGTTCTACCGTGTTTCTTTTTAGGGGCTTAAAAATACTACAAAACCCCTTTCCCCCATGTTCTACCCCCTTTTTATTGTAGACTTAACAAAAGTACAACACTTTTTCCATGTTTTTACCTGTGTTTCATTGTAGACAACCAATAAATAAAAACCAAATTCCTCCATGTTTTTACCTGTGGGTTTTATTGTAGACTAAACTATCTAAAAACCACTTTCCCGTGTTCCAACCCGTGTTTCATTGGGAACTTAACAAACTACACCCCTTTCTCCATGTTCTAAAACCTTTTGTTTTAATTGTAGACTTAAAAAAAGGGACAAAACCCCCTTTTTTCCCGTTTTCTGTGTTTTTATTGAGACTAACCATACTACACCAAAAACCTCCCCCTGTTCTACCTGTGTTTTTATTGTAGACTAAACTATCTACACCCCTTTCTTTCCCTGGGGGTAAAACCCGTTTTCAAATTTTTGATTAACAATTACACCCCCTTTCCCTTTATGTTCTATGTATTTCATTGTAGACTAACCAATACTACACCCCTTCCTCCAGTTATATCTTGGGGTTTATTTTTAGACTAAACAATAAAAATTTCACACTTCCCATTTTCTACCTGGGTTTTTTTTTTAAAATTAAAACAATACTACAACCACTTTCTCCATGTTTTTACCTGTGTTTCATTTTAACTTTAAAAATATAGACCCCTTTCCCCCTTTTTCTTAAACCTTTTTGGGGGTTTTTGTAACTAAACAAGCTACAACCCCTTCCTCCATGTTCTACCTGTTTTTTTTTGAAAACTTTAAAAAATACAAAAACCCCCTTCCCCCCATTTCTACCTTTTGTTTCATTTAACTAAACCCAAAACTAAAAACCCCCTTTCCCCCGTTTTACCCGTGTTTTATTTAGACTAAACAATGCTAAAAAACACTTCCTCCTGTTTAAACCCGTGTTTTCATTTAGACTAAACAAAGCTAACCCACTTCCTCCCTGTTCTACCTTGTTTTTATTGTTTTACTAAACCCAAAGCCACACCACTTTCCCCCCTGTTCTACCTGTGTTTTATTGTAGGAAAAAAATGCTAAAAACCCCTTCCCCCATGGGTTTAAACCTTGGGGTTTTATTTTAACTAAAACAATGCTACAACCACCCCCTCCCTGTTCTACCTTTTGTTTTATTGTCGATTAAACAATACTACAACCCCCTTCCCCCCATGTTCTACCCGTGTTTCATTTTAAACTAAACAATAAATACACCACTTCCCCCCATGTTCAAACCCGTGGGTTTTATTGTGACAAAACAATTCTACACCCTTTCTCCAAAGTTTACCTTGTTTCCCTTGAACAAAATATTTTTTTCACCACTTCCCCCATTTTCTAAACCCTTTTTTTAAAATTTTTGACTAAAAAAAACTACAAACCCCTTCCTCCATGTTCTAAACCCGGTTTCATTTAGACTAAACAAAACTACAACACTTCCCCCCATGTTCACCTTGGGTTTTTTTGTAGCTAAACAATACTACACCACTTCCTCCATTTCTAACTTTTTTTATGTAGACTAAACAATACTACACCACTTCCCTCCAGGGTTTTACCTGTGGTTTTTTTTAGGGGGAAACCCAATTTTTTTCAACACTTTCTCCATTTTTCTTTCCTTTTTTCATTGAGACTAAAAAATGCTACACCACTTCCTCCATTTCTAAAATAGTGGCGTTGAAACGTTAACAATGGTGGTTCCAGCCCGGGTTTTGCGAACTATGGTTTTTTAAACAATTAGGAGACTGGCGACCACGACGGTAATCATAAAGGCAGCAAGCAAACTTTTTTCCAAGAATGAGAGAGATAAGAAGTGTAGTGCCGGACCTAAAGTGTGTAGGCGACCAAGTTTGACTAAACGTGGGGAACATAACGTCAAGATACAATCACACTCTCGAGCAGAAAAATTAGCTTTATTCATTCCAGTCAGTAGACGTCCATTACCTGTAGTACCACTTTTGAATTTAGAACCTTTTGATGCCAAAGTTTAGTACTATTTTGTACCATTTTGTACCCGTACCCGTTTGAGTAATTAGCATATCAAAGTGGTAGACTTAGTTAATGCAGTTGTACCACTTTTGAATTTTGAACTTTTTTTGATGCCAAAGTTTTGTATCCGTACCCATTTTCAGTAATTAGCATATCAAAGTGGTGACTCAAGGTTAATGCTGTTTTACTACTTTTTAATTTTGAACTTTTTTGATGCCAAAGTTTTGTACTAGTTTTGTACCGTTTTGTACCAGAAAGAAAAGTATTGTACCCGTACCCGTTTTGAGTAATTAGCATATCAAAGTGAGTACTCCACGTACTCCAGGTAAATGCGGTTGTACCCCTTTTGATTTTGAACTTTTTTGATGCCAAAGTTTTTAATAGTTTTGTACCGTTTTGTAACACAAATAAGTTTTGTACCCGTACTCATTTTCAGTAATTACTATCAAAGTGGTGACTCCAGGTTAATGCTGTTGTACCACTTTTGAATTTTTTGATGCCAAAGTTTTGTACTAGTTTTGTACCGTTTTGTAACACAAATAAGTTTTGTACCCGTACCCATTTTGAGTAATTAGCATATCAAAGTGGTGACTCCAGGTTAATGCTGTTGTACCACTTTTGAATATTTTCATGCCAAAGTTTTGTACTAGTTTTGTACCATTTTGAGTAATTAGCATATCAACGTGGTGACTCCAGGTTAATGCTGTTGTACACTTTTGAAATTTTTTTATACCAAAGTTTTGTACTAGTTTTGTACATTTTGTACCGTTCCATTTTGAGTAATTAGCATATCAAAGTGGTGACTTTAGGTTAATGCAGTTGTACCACTTTTGAATTTTGAATTTTTTATGCCAAAGTTTTGTATCCGTACCCATTTGAGTAATTAGCATATCAAAGTGGTGACTCAAGGTAAATGCTGTTTTACTACTTTTTAATTTTGAACTTTTTTGATGCCAAAGTTTTGTACTAGTTTTGTACCGTTTTGTACCAGAAAAAAAGTATTGTACCCGTACCCGTTTTTGAGTAATTAGCATATCAAAGTGAGTACTCCACGTACTCCAGGTAAATGCGGTTGTACCCCTTTTGATTTTGAACTTTTTTTGATGCCAAAGTTTTTGTAATAGTTTTGTACCGTTTTGTAACACAAATAAGTTTTGTACCCGTACTCATTTTCAGTAATTAGCATATCAAAGTGGTGACTCCAGGTTAATGCTGTTGTACCACTTTTGTAATTTTTTGATGCCAAAGTTTTGTACTAGTTTTGTGTACCGTTTTGGTAACAACAAAATAAGTTTTTGTACCCGTACCCATTTTGAGATAATTAGCATATCAAATGTCACGTGACTCCAGGTTAATGCTGTTGTACCACTATTGAAATTTTTCAAAAAAAATATCTGGTGAGGGTAGTGATAAATAATAATGTACACTTATTTATCAGAGAAAAATTTATTTAAGTAAAATTAGAGATAACTTATTATTTGAAGTTTTGTCACTAACTATAATAAAATAACCTATACGATTGAGTATGTAGCCTACGATTTTGTCGTACCATTTATTTGAGTTTATTAGTAAGCAGGTAAAATAAAAAATAACTAAAATTTAATGTGCTAAATTTGGCCACTGTGCTTTGGCTAATTTTTAAAATTTAAAGGGCTAAGGAGGCAATAACATATTTTAAAAGCAGTTTCATTTCGAAGACTATAACAATTTTGACTATAAATATATGTTATTTTTATTACTGATATTACCACGTCATACTACCTGTTCATGTTATACGCATATATGATAATCTAATTGGGTGGTAATGAGGAAAGAAGCATTTGAGAGGTATCTACCAGCATTTTTATTTTGGAAGATGGGAAACAATTTAGGAAAAACTACCCTCAATAGACTCGACCAGGATTTGCACCCCAAGTGCTCCGCTATCAGCAGGCCAATTTAACACTAGTGACACCTTAGACCACTCAGCCACTGAAGTGGGTATCTGTTATTTAATACGGTGTTTACAGTTTTCAAAACATCTATAGGATTTACACAATTTTCCAGAAATAAATGTTTTTGGGAATAATTTTTTATCCTATTGGTAGAGTTTAACTTGAGTAATATCTCCATGGTGTCAGCCTGCAAGCAGGCTATACCAATCGAGAGGCTGCCGTATGTTGGCAAAGATAGGGCCAACATTTTCAAGCTGAGGGTGCCATGTGGTTAGCACAACGAGCCCTCCAGACTTCTATCTCAGTTTTCTAGACTGAAGCGCTACTTATTCATTCAATTATCTCCTTCATTTGTCCTCACGAGGTTGATTTTGGTTCCGTTTCAGACCCACTGCTTCACAGACAGAATTAGGGGCACTGGGGATCGAACTTGGGACTTCAGATCTGAAGCCAGTAAATCTGACCACTATACAACAGAGGCGGTCGGGTATCAAATACTTACTTACTTACTTTTATGGCATAGGGAACACAAAAGTTTAATTAATTTTAATGGTTTTTAAATATATATTTACTTATCATCGGCTTCATGTCGTGGTCAATATTGCTAAAGTGCTATGACTGAGCACTGAGTGGTAAATTAATCAGCTCAATAACTTGACTAGTTCGATTCCCTGTTAGGTTGAAATTACTTAGTACTAGCGTGATACGAACTCGGCCAAGGCACAAGAGATTTTGAACATACAATAAGTGCGTTACAGAGTGTTAGTAACATTTACTTTCAGCTAAGAGCTTTTCTTAAAAAAAAAGTACTTGAAATATCAGAATAATCGCTGCATTGTTATATAGAAGTATTTATTTGTATCTTAATTTTGATATTATTTCTACATAAATAAAATAGTATCGCTGCTCATCCATTGTACTTAAATTAGTAGATACAGATAGCCAAGCGCCAGTAATATGCATACCATTAAAAAAAAACTTACCCTTTACTACAAGAAGTTAAAATAATCAATTATATCTTTGATTTTCTTTGTGCGCCCTTTCTTCATAAACTTGTTATTCACAAGGATATAAAATAATATTTGGTAAATACTTCTCCACCTCAAAATTTATACAATCCATTGGATTTTGTTCGAAAGCAAAAAGGTCACATATTGTTAATTATATAAAAAGTAAATCACCGTGGGTACTTATTGTTCGGGATTCGATACATTTCTTCCAAAACGAGCGCACAAACTGCGAGAATGCAACAGGTTCAAATTAAAAGTAATCACATTTAACACGCTAATAAAATAAAATTAACATTTTCACATCTTGACTACCAAAAACTTCGTTCATTAACTTTTTGAAAAATACTTATTCCAAATTTCCCAAAGAGAGTCAAATCCTAGACCGTAAAATAAAAACTAGTATATAAAATTATACTGAGAACGTCTCCAAATTACATTTAGACCAAACTTTATTTAAAAAACTATGTTTGATATGAGCAGGAATGTTTTATTTTATTTATTATAATAGTGGATTAAAAATTCAATATACAGTAGTTTTCATTTACTTTGAATATTAACACTTATTATTACAACGTGTAGTGCTAAAGAATGAAAAACTCAAGAAAGAATATAAGATAAGAGTGAAGAATTTTACATGTTTTACTGTCTCAGTTAAATAAGGCTAATGTCATAAAACTTTGTGTATGGAGAAGCATGTGGCTTTTTCTTTGAAAATAATGTATCACTAGAGTAATACTCTCATTGAAGTAAGTAGGGACCAACTATATTTATTCACACAGCAGGAAGACTTTGTGAGTATTTTAGTTACTGAATATATTAAGATGTTTAATTGTTTATTTATTACGCAAATTTTCATAATTGGACATTGGCCCCTTCTTATCCTAAAATTACATGGTATTAATGTTTCTTTGACTCAAGAAGGTCACAGAGATTAGTTTAACCCTCCATTGCCGCCTGCATTCCGATACACAGGTAGCCCAACCTGCAAATGATACTAGCTTGTAAATGGGTAATGATCATACTAACGGCACCTATTATCAGCTATGACAACTAGTTGCAGAAGGAAAAGTTGTATTTAAAACCATGTATTTTGACTAGAAGTCGACTTGGGAGTCGTTAGAGCTCAATATCGTTGTGATTATTGAAGCTAACCAAATTAAAAAATATGTCTAAAAAGAAAAAGAAATTATTCATTAAATAGTATGTTATAAACAAAACACTCTAGCTTAATTGTACAAAGAAATAAATAATCCATTAATAATTTTTGTTTTCCCATTTAAAATGCATTGAAATGGAAACATTTAATGAAAATATTTCAATAAACTATTTTTTAGCATTGTTTGAAAATTCCATAAGAGATTATGAAATATGCCCAGATATGTTACTAAAATAAATAAAAAACAACAAGGTTGAATTATTAAATATATTTTGTTCTAAATTCTTTTGTTTAGAACCGTGCAATTATGGGTAGGCAGGGCCTTAAGCGAAGTGATCTTTTAAATGCTGAGCGTTACCAGATGGCGAGGAAGTTATTTTATAAACCAACATCCTAAAGACAAAAAAAAAAAAAGATGATCCACCATAAGTTATAATAATTTTAAAATATTGCCATAGTAAGTCAAAAAGTAGATGAATACAAACAAACTACTAGTTATAAAATGTATGTTGTATCTGTAGTAGAAAGTATTTAATAGCCTTGGAAGTATTCAGATGATCGTAATTAAATATTTACACGTTCATATATAGCAAGTTATTAATTCAAATATAAAAAAATCAAACACTTGTAGTAAAATAGTTTGGGAAATTGTATACATATACTTTAAATCACTAAAACCGTTTTAAAGGAAATTAAAGAGATTTTAAAATAAGTTTATAAATTAGAACACAATTAGAAATAGATTATTTTGATCAAATTAATCATTTCTACTCGCTTTACCGCAGCCAAACCGTATATTATACTTGACAGGCTCAACAATTCTCTTTTTACCATAAACTAAGTAAAAGCAATAGTTTTACACTTACTTTCATGT